>JAJOOH010017854.1:0-30377 GCA_029582605.1 Solanum gracilifrons
CCCCTAAAATATTACTAAAAACGAATTAAATCTGATTGGGTAAGGAAAAGACCAAAATACCCCTCACTATTTCCGGTTTTGACTTTCCTTAACTGGTCAGCCTAACTTCAAAAAGCCATATCTCACTCATCCGAACTCGAAACTTAGCAAACTCGGCGGCGTTGGAAAGATAATTCAAAGGTCTTTCCTACGGTATCTGGTAGAACACCTAAACCACCATGATATAGGAATTATGGTCGTTTGAAGTCGACCCAAAACTCATACTTAAGCATAACTTGCAAAATTTCAGATTTTGCTATTTCCAATTTAGTTCTTTTTTGAACTCAAAGGTGCTACATCTAGTGAAATTAACACTTGAGAAATTTTAATTCCTCGGTAAAATCCTACTAACAACAAAGGATGGTTCAAGTCTTAGTTCGAAAATTTTTCTGGGGTGTTACAGATTGAGGAGTAAATGTCTCTGTGTTATGGATTGAGAAAATTAGCAAACTAGTCAAAATTTCTAACATAATCATTAAAAATATCTACACTTTAAAATAATTATTAAAAATGTCAATATGTCAATATTTTAGCAAATATAATGTATCCTAATATAATTTATTTACCTTCCTTTTTTTTCTCAAAGTGGGCCCACTTTTTTACCCCATTACCGGTGAAAAGAAAAAAAACCTCTCTAATTTTTTACCCACATTCTATCCTTTTTCTCTCACATTTTTTTCCCTTTATTCCCTCTCCTTAAGAAACATGATTTGGTGATATTGGTCGAAGGGGATGAATCCAGTTCAGCCGCCGCTGCCTCAAAGAGAGCAACTCCTAGACTTTCCTTTTCTTGGCCCTTTGTCTCGCTTTTTTTCTATTTGGTCTTTGTTGTGTTTTTTTTTGCTTCCACTTTGTAATTTTGGAACAGGGACCAAACTTTATATTATATAGAATTCCACTTTTGATTTTTTTTAAAAAAAATTCTTATTTGAATTGAAATGGATTTGAATTTGGGTTTGGTGAACAAAAAGTCGGAAAAAAAAAACATAATAATAAGAAGAAGAATAAGAAGAGAGAGAGAATCAAAGAAAAATGTTGCAAAAATTGTATTCATATTAATTTTTATTTGTCAATTGTTTTTCTTTTACTCCGCATTTGTATTTTTATTACGAACATTATATTTATTTTTTAGTTTGTAGTCATTCCAATAGGTATGCCAAATGAATTTGTATTTCTTAAGCATAAATGTATTCTATTTCTTTCACAATTAATTTGTATTTTTTTTAAAGAATATTGTATCCTTCCTCAACAATTTATACTATTTTTACTATATATGCTATTTTTTTCGTGAATCTTGTATCCTTTCATAAATTATATTCGTATGTAATGATTAGATTATATTGAGATACAATCAGTAATATTTTTGTAATACAAATAAAACAAATATATAATTGGCAGCAATGTAATACAATTTTGATCACTATGATACAGTTTTTAGTTTTCACTATGAAAGTAAAATACCAATTTAAATAATGGTAAAGGAAACACATAAAATACAAAAGTTGTTGGTATACAATTATGATGAAAACATAATAAATAAGAAAGTTTCAATTTAGGAGAACACCAATTATATCGAAGTTCCAGTTGCAAAATTTTCCTCCAAAGTTGTTTGTCAACGAAATTTTAATCGTTTGTTTCAAATTTTTCTTCACAGTCAGAAAAAACTACAATTGAATCGAATTCACTTCAACAGAGATTGAGTATTATCAATGTAATGCTAAAAATCGATTTTTGAAATTTTATGAACAAGGGGGATGGTTGCCCTGTCATCTATTTTTGAAATTGTAACTGATGAGAATTTTAAGTGATATGTTCCTTTTAAAACAAGTGTTTGAGATTATTTTTAAAAAAAATAGTATTTATAATGATAAAAATGATGTGGTAATTTATATCTAATGCGACAATTTATATTTGACGTAGATAATGATGTTTTATCCACATTAGTGCGATTGAGAGATGACACACATGATTAAAGGGATTTAAAATAATGTATTTTAATAACTTTAAATGTTCGATTAACAAAGCCGTAAGTAGGATGGTCTAGGTGACAAACTAAGTCAAGTAGATAGGTCTTCCAATTATATTGCTAAAATAAAAATGAAACTTTAATGCCAAATGAAATGATTCGAGGTGCTAGATGATTTTAAATCACAAGATGAAATCGCATGTCCAAATGCCTACTAAAACTTTATAAATTAAATCATCTACTATATAAATAAACGAACATATAAACGAATATATGATCTATTAAATATTTTACTAAAATTGAATGAACAATTGTTTAATAATAAATATTACATATCCTAACAATCTCAAAATTTGACCTTGACATTTGTTAGAATACTATATCAAAACTGATGATTATTTCAAGGTAGTTCAATTCAACTCCAAATTCGATATCAAACCTTTTAATACCAATCCAAACACGCAATTCTCAATGATTAAATTAAACTCAAATTATCAAAAACAAATAAACAAATTTACAAGGACTTTTTAAGAAATCCTTGCCACTCATAATCGAATAATTTTATAACCGACTGTTTTAAGTCACGAACCAATTCATTTGTAATCACTTTTCAACTATTTAATTTTGCCATCATTCAAATAAGTTTTTGTTACTAGATCTTCATCAAGTTCTAGCTCCTGGTGATTCAACTGCACTTATTTATTTTGGTTTGATTTTTTAATTTTTTTGTTTAGGCCTAATGTATTCATAAAAACGGAAAATCATACTCATAAAATAAGATTCGAAATGGGAAAAGTCACTGAAATGACTAGGATCAATTAATATATGTACATGGCCTAAAAAAATCAAAATAAATGAAGCACTAAATAGACTTAACATATCGTGAAGACGTGAACTACTCTTACTTAATTTGAATATCTTTTCATGTTTAACTAAGTGTTTGAGGTTCGAGTCATCAGAATGAAAAAAAAAATCAAAATCCTAACTAGGAGTGTTTCCCCGTTAATGGGCTTATGCAGTGCAAACTCTATTTAAATTAGTCGAGGGACAATACAATATCGAACACAAAATTAAAGAAAATATAAGTACGAAGCAAAAGGATTCAGGTAGAGCAATTTCGGGCCTGTTTAAAACAAAAGCACCAAGTCCAATTGAAAGTGCACCTTCGATAAAAGTAAATCTATTACACACCTTTATTATTTAAAAGTGATTTTAATACCATATACTCTCACAATATGTAGTACTTTACACTTGACGTCACATTAGCTATGATAGCGCCATGTCAAAAATTATACTCCCTCCGTTCCATTTTATGTGGCAATATTTGACCGGGCACGGAGTTTAAGAAATAAATGAAGACTTTAAAATGTTTACCAAATTGCCCTTTAAAAGTAGATTCACTTTTCTCTCTCCTCATAAATGTATTGGAGTATTATTTTAATATTAAGTGGGACCAACAAGGGTAAAAGAGGAATTCCACCTTTAAATACTTACCATATAAGGAAATGTGACATTCTTTTTGGGACTAACCAAAAAGGGAATGGTGCCACATAAAATGGGATGGAGAGAGTAATATGTTATATCCTTTTTTTTCTTTTGTTTGTTTAATTAATTAGGAAAAAGTCCGGAATTTAAAGTCCTAGTCATTTGCGTTGATGAGATTGATATCTTCTTTCTTTACCTAAAATCTTGTGTGTTTTGTTACAAAAACCTAACATATAGTTCTATTTATATTTATGGTCTACATCACTACAAATATTATTTACTTGCAAATATAAATAATTTTTTTGTTGAAATTCTTACAAAGAGTTCACATCACTTTGGTTGGCAAGGTACGTTGGATGATTTTTACAACCTAATTTTAAATGTTTGCATTTCTACATCTCAAATTTAATTTTTGCTTTTTTTAATGTATGTATAACTTCCTTATATATATTTAATCTAATTCTGGATTGATAGGACGTGCAAAGGAAGAATGAAAATCTCCAAGAGAAAAGAAGATGATGAGCAACATATCATCAATTGTAATATACCCAATGAAATGGTAATTGAAATATTAGGAAGAGTACCTTGTCAAGATTAGCTACAAAATTTAAAGTTGGTATGTAAGAAATGGTATTCCATTATCTACAATGGAAGCTTTGCCTACTCACACTTTGAACACAATAATAAGAAATCCTCATCATTCTCTCAACTTAAAGGTTGAAGGTTCAATTTCAACTATTAACGGAAATGACCAATCATGGAGGCCTTTAAAATGGAATGATGATTCACTTGAACCAGGTGCTAGGTCACCAGCATGTTATATTGGAGTACAAACAGTACTAGTGTTGATTACGATCCAGATCTTTATTATGATACAACAATACTTGTTGTTAAGGAAGAATCTTATAGGTACCAATACAAAGTGAAGCACACCATGTAAGTATAGAGGAAAAAAGAGGAAAGATTTGTTTGATAACAAATGAACTGTGTCACAATTCCAGATGTATCTTGTTCAAGGGATATATTGCTCATAATATTAATGATCTAGAAAGCTTAAATTCATGGAAACTAGAGTTTAATGTCACAATTTATGAAATATATGGCGAATTTGGTAACCATCACATGAGCTTTAATTACCAACGAGATTTTGATGGTTGATACATATGACAACTGGAAGGATATTGGAAGAATTTCAAACCTCCACTAGAACTGCTTCAATTTTAATCCCTTATGTTCCTAGTTTCATATCTCTTCACCATCGCCCCATAAGAGAAAAAAAAATACTTAGTCACTGTGTGCGGGTTGTAAGTATTTATAATTCACTGTTTCAAGTATTTAATGCCATCAATCAGATAAGTTTTTGTTAGCAGATCTTTATCAAGTTCTAGCTCCTAGTGATTCAACCACACTTATTTATTTTGGTTTGATTTTTGTTAAAATTTTTATGAGGACCTCCGTATTGAGTTTGGAACCATCACATATACTCACATCATTTTACTCACGCTCATTTTTCGCATCTACAAGCCTTTTTTGAGTAATCACGCGAATTGCTCTATTTTCATGTGTATAAGCCCATGAATTTGGCGCCCGGAGCACCTAATTTTTTTTTCAAAAAAACTTTATGAGGTCCTCCGTATTGAGTTGAAGAAACATGATGTATACTCACACCAATTTATTCACGCCCATTTCCGCTTCTACAAGCCCTTTTTTACGAATTGCGCAAATTGCTCTATTTTTCGTGTGTATTATTAGCCCATGGATCTGGAGCCCAAAGACCCCAATATTTTTTTCTCAAAAAACTTTGTGTGGACCTCCGTATTGAGTTGGGGAACCATCACGTATACTCACACCATTTTTTTCACGCCCATTTTCGCATCTACATACCTTTTTAGGAATCGCGCAAATTGCTCTATTTTTCGTGTATTAGCCCATTGATCTGGCCTTCGGAGCACCATATTTTTTTTCTCACAAAACATTATTAGAACATCCGTATTGAGTTGGGGAACAATCAACTATACTCACACCATTTTATTCACTCCCATTTCTGCATCTATAGGCCTTTTTTTTTGGAATTGCACAAATTGCTCTATTTTTCGTGTGTATTAGCCTATGGATCTGGCGCCCGGAGAACCCAAATTTTTTTTTCTCAAATTTTTTTATGTGAACCTCCGTATTGAGTTGGAGAACCATCAAATATACTCACACCATTTTTTTCACGCCCATTTTCGCATCTACAGGCTATTTTTAAGAATCGCACAAATTGCTCTATTTGTTTTTGTGTATTAGCCCATGGATCTGGCGCCTGGAGCGCCTAAAATTTTTATCTCAAAACACTTTATTAGGACATCCGTATTGAGTTGGGGAACCTTCACCTATACTCGCACCATTTTTCTCTTGCCCATTTCCGCATCTACAAGCCCTTTTTAGGAATCAAATAAATTTCTCTATTTTTCCGTGTGTTAATTAGCCCATGGATCTGGCACCTGAAAACCCCAAAAACATTTTCTCAAAAAGCTTTATGAGGACCTCCGTATTGAATAAAATAACCATCACGTATATCCACACCATTTTTCTCTCGCCCATTTCACATCTACATACCTTTTTTTAAGAATTGTGCAAATTGCTCTATTTTTCGTTGTATTAGCCCATGGATCTTGCGCCCGGAGCACCCAATATTTTTCTTCTCAAAAACCATTATGAGGACTTCCGTATTTAGTTTGGGAACCATCACGTATACTCACACCATTTTTTTCACGCTAATTTCCGCATCTACATGCACTTTTTTAGGAATCGCGAAAAAATTTCTCTATTTTTCGTGTTTATTAATCCATGAATATGGCGGCCAGAACACCCAAAATTTTTTTTTCAAAAAACTTTATGAGAACCTCCATATTGAGTGAGGGAACCATCACGTAAAGTTACACCATTTTTTTGCACATTCCTCATCTACAAGCCAGTTTTTAGGAATCGCAAAAATTGCTCTATTTTTCGTGTGTATTAGCCCATAGATATGGCGCCCGGAGCATCCAATTTTTTTTCTCAAAATTTTTTTTGAGGACCTCCGTATTGAGTTGGGGAATAATCACATATACTCAGACCATTTTTTACACAACAATTTTAGCATCTACATGCCCCTTTTTAGGAATCGCGCAAATTGCTCTATTTTTCGTGTGTATTAGTCCATGGATCTGGTGCCCGGAGCACCCAATTTTTTTCCAAAAAACTTTTTGAGGACATAAGTATTGAGTTTGTAACCATCAAGTATACTCTCACCATTTTTTTGACGCCCATTTCTGCATCTACAGGCCCTTTTTTAGGAATCACGCAAATTGCTCTATTTTTTGTGTGTATTATCCCATGGATCAGGCTCCCGGAGCATCTAATTTTTTTTTCTCAAAAAACTTTATGAGGATATCCATAATGAGTTGGGGAACCGTCACGTATACTCACACAATTTTTTTCACCCCCATTTCCGCATCTACAGGCTCTGATTTAGAAATTGTGCAAATTCTTATATTTTTCGTGTGTATTATCCCATGGATCTAGCGTCCTGAGCACCTAAAATTTTTTTTCTTTAAAAACATTATGAGGACCTCCGTACTGAGTTTGGGAACCATCACATATACTCACACCATTTTTTTTTCAAGCCCATTAGCGCATCTACATGCCTTTTTTCAGCCATCGCGCAAATTTCTCTATTTTTGTGTGTATTAGTTCACTGATTTGGCGCCCTAAGCACCCATTTTTTTTTCAAAAAATTTTATGATGACCTCCTTATTGAGTTGTTGAACAATCACGTACACTCACACTTTTTTTTCACGCCTATTTTTGCATCTACAAGTCACTTTTAAGGACTCACGTAAATTGTTCTATTTTTCGCGTGTATTGGTCTATGAAACTGGCGCCCGGAGCACCCAATTTATTTTTCTCAAAAAACTTTATGAGAACCTCCGTATTGAGTTGGGGAACCATCATGTATACTTAGACATTTTTTCTCACACCCATTTCCGCATCTACAACCCCTCTTTTGGAATCACGCAAATTGCTCTATTTTTCGTGTGTATTAGCCCATGGATTTAGTGCCCAGAGAACCCAAAATATTTTTCTCAAAAAACTGTATGAGGATATCCCTATTGAGTTTTGAACCATCATGTATATTCACACCATTCTTTTCACGCCCATTTTCGCATCTACATGCCCTTCTTTGTGTATATTAGCCCATGAATTTGGCGCTCGGAGCACCCAAATTTTTTTCTCAAAAATCTTTATGAGGACCTCTATATTGAGTTGGGGAACCATCACATATACTCACACCATTTTTTTCACGCCCATTTCTGCATATACATGCCTTTTTTTAGGAATCGCGCAAATTGCTCTATTTTTTGTGTGTATTAGCCATAGATCTAGCGCCCGGAGCACCCAATTTTTCTCTAAAAAACTTAATGAGGACTTCCGTATTGAGTTGGGAACCATCATATATACTCACACAATTTCTTTCATGCCCATTTCCGCATCTACATGCCATTTTTTAGGAATCGCGCAAATTGCTCTATTTTTCGTGTGTATTAGCCCATTGATCTAGCGCCTGGAGCACCCAAAAAAAATTTCTGAAAAAAAAACTTTATATGGACATTTGTATTGTGTTTGGGAACCATCACATATACTCACACCATTTCTTTCACGCCCATTTCCGCATATACATGCCTTTCTTTAGGAATTGATCAAATTCCTCTATTTTCGTATATATTAGCCCATGAATCTAGCTCCCGGAGCAACAAACTTTTTTCTCAAAACACATTCTGAGGACCTTTGTATTAAGTTGGGGAACCATCACGTATATTTACACCATTTCTTTCACTCCCATTTTCGTATCTACAAGACCCATTTCTTAGTAATTGCGCAAATTGCTCTATTTTTCGTGTGTATTACCCCCATGGATCTGTCGCTCGGAGCACCCAAATTTTTGTTCTCAAAAAGCTTTATGAGGACCTCCGTATTCAGTTGGGGAACCATCACGTATACTCACACCATTTTTTTCACGCCCATTTTCCGCATCTAAAGACCTTTTTAAAGGAATCACGCAATTCCCTATATTTTTGGTGTTTTTTATCCCATAGATCTGGCGCCCAGAGCATCCAATTTTTTTAATCAGAAAACTTTATGAGGACTTCTGTATTGAGTTGGGGAAACATCACGTATATGCATACCATTTTTTCATGCCAATTTCCGCATCAACAAGGCCTTTTTTTATGAATCGTGCAAATTGCCCTATTTTTCTTGTGTATTAGCCCATGTATCTCGTGTTCAGAGCACCAAAATCTTTTTTTTAAAAAAACTTTATGAAGACCTTCGTGTTGAGTTTGGGAAACCATCACTTATATTCACACCATTTTATTCACCCCATTTCCTCATCTACAAGCCCGTTTTTAGGAATCGCGCAAATTGCTCTATTTTTCGTGTGTATTAGCCCATGGATCTGGCGCTCGGAGCACCAATTTTTTTTTCTAAAAACTTCATGAGGACCTTCGTATTGAGTTGGGGAACCATCACGTATTCTCACACCATTTTTTAACGCTCATTTCCACATCTACATGACCTTTTTTAGAAATCGCGCAAATTGCTCTATTTTTGTGTGTATTAGCCCATGGATCTGGCGCTCAGAACACTTAAAAGTTTTTTCTCAAAAAACTTTATGAGGACATCCGTATTGAGTTGGGGAACCATTACGTATAATCACTCAATTTTTTTACGCCCATTTCCGCTTCTACATGCCTTTATTTACAAATCGCACAAATTGCTCTATTTTTTGTGTGTATTAGCCTATGGATTTGGAGCCCGAAGCACCTAATTTTTTTTATCAATTTTTTTTTGAGTACATATGTATAGAGTTGGGGAATCATCACGTATACTCACTCAATTTTTTCACGCTCATTTTCGCTTCTACATGCCCTTTTTTAGGAATCACGCAAATTCCTCTTTTTTTGTGTGTATTAGCCCATGGTTGAAGCGCCCAGAGCACCCAAAATTTGTTTCTCAAAAAACTTTATTAGGATCTTCGCATTTAGTTTGGGAACTATCACGTATACTCTCACCATTTTTTCACACCCATTTCCGCCTCTACAGGCCTTATATTCGAAATCGTGCAAATTGCTCTATTTTTCGTGTGTATTAGCCCATAGATCTGACGCCCAGAGCACCTATAATTTTTTTTCTCAAAAAGCTTTATGAGGATGTCCATATTGAGTTGGGGAACCATCACGTATACTCACACCTTTTTTTTCACGCCCATTTTAGTATCTATAAGCCATCTTTTGGGAATCGCGCAAACTCCTCTAATTTCATGTGTATTAGCCCATGGATCTGGCGCCCTGGAGCACCCAAAATATTTTTGTCAAAACACTTTATGAGGACCTCCGTATGGAGTTGGGGAACCATCACGTCTACTCACACCATTTTTTCACGCTTGTTTCCGTTTCTAAGGCCCTTTTTTAGGAATTGCATAAATTTTTCTATTTTCGTGTATATTAGCCCATGGATCTTGCGCCTGGAGCACCCATATGTTTTTCCTCAAAATACTTTATGAGGACCTCCGTATTGAATTGGGAAACTATCACGTATATACACACCATTTTTTTCACACCCATTTCCACATCTACAAGGCCCTTTTTTAGTAGTCGCACAAATTCCTCTATTTTTCGTCCGTACCAGCCTATGGATCTAGCACCCGGAGCACCGTAATTTTTTTTTTCCAAAAACTTTATGAGGACCTCTATATTAAGTTGGGGAACTATCATGTATACTCACACCATTTTTTTCACACCATTTCGGTATCTACAGTCCCATTCATAGGAATTACGCAAATTGCTCTACTTTTTGTATATATTACCCAATGGATCTACGCTCGGACCACCCAAAATTTATTTATAGAATATCTTTATGAGGACCTCTGTATTGATTTGGGGAACTCTCACGTATACTCAGACCATTTTTTCACGTCCATTTCCGCATCTAGAGGCCTTTCTTTAGAAATCACACAAATTGCTCTATTTTTCTTGTGTATTAGCCCATAGATGTGGTGTCCAGAGCACTCAAATTTTTTTTTCTCAAAAATCTTTATGCGAAAATTTGTATTGAGTTTGGGAACCATCATGTTTACTCACACCATTTTTCACCCCCATTTCCGCATCTACAAGCCTTTTTTTTTAGGAATCACACAAATTACACTATTTTCTATGTGTATTAACCCATGGATTTAACACCCTGAGCACCCAAAAGTTTTTTTTCAAAAAACTTTATGAGGACCTCCATATTGAGTTGAGGAATCATCACATACACTCACTGTAACATCTCGCAAATTGAAATAACTAGGAAGAAGCTAAGAAGTTGAAATAGTCATTTTTGGAAATATCAAAAATCTGGAAAATATGTTTAAGTTAAGAAAAGTTGATTTTTGGGCCAACTTCAAACGGCCATAACTCCTAGCTCAAGATGAGTTAGGTGTACTTCCAGGTATGGTTGCAAATCTCTTGGAATTATATTTCCAACGCCGCCAAGTTTGCGCGATTCCGAGTTCGTATGAGTGAGATATTCCATTTGGAAGTTGGGCTGTTGGATTAAGGAAATGTCCAATCCGGATTTTAAAGGGTAGTTTGATCTTTTCCTTACCCTTTTATTTTAATTCGTTTTTGGTAATTAATTAGGGGTCTAAGATGAATTAGATTAGTTTAGACATTTACCAAATAGAGCTAGGGTTTTGGAGGAAGAACGCAAGAAAAGAGAAAGGAGGAAAAAGCTAGATTTGTTGTCGTCGTAAGGAATTGCTTGCGAATTTCGCCGAGGATTCAATCAATTAAGGTATGTGAGTCTATATCAGTGTTGGGTTCGTTCACCCATGTGCCAAGCATGTTTGATTCAGCGATTTCATCTCAAAAGATTGGATTTTGAATGTTATTGAATGTGGTTCTTGAATTACTTTCGTTCTTGAACATGAGTTGAGTTCTTAGGAGTTCTTGATGATTAAGTTTTAGTTCTTGAGTTCCTTGAGTTAGAGCCTTGTGTATATGATTTTGGTACATAAATCTAAAGTGAATTTGAGAAAAAGAATCAGATTAAAACAATTTAGAATCAGAAAACGAGGTCAAAAATTCGTCAGTTGGTGTTTGTGGGATGGCTGGCGCGACGTGCCCCCAAAGCGCCAGGCAGGCTAGGGGGAGCGCTAGCAGTGCGCCAGAATAAAGCCGCAGAAAGGTTGGGTCTGGCGCGGCGCTCCCCGGATGCGCCCAAATCGTCTTTTTCACCTAGTTTTCGTCATTCAGTCCGTTTAAGTTATTCTGAAGTGTATTAACACTTTCCATTGATTCTAACTACTCTAAATGCCTTCTAAACATCTAGAAATCATCCAGAAACATAAATCATAACCTTGAATGCCTAAATTTAAATTCAAGGAAAGTCAAGAGCCAAGTCTAAGAAATTCTTAGAGTCTTTTCAAGAAGTCTTTTGCAAATGCTTTTAACTTTGTTTTAAGACTTAAAGTTCAAGTTGAGTAAAGAGTAAAGAGTAAAGTTGAAGTTCATTTCTTCAAAAGTATATGGAGACTAAGTATTCCCAAAGAGATTTAAAATGTTTTCACATTTAAATAAGAACGGAAACTGAGATTTCCAAAGAGCTTTTGGGCTAGTTTTCAGAAAAGAGTATTAGCTTTCTAAATGAAGCAAGCAGGGAGACTGAGATTTCAAAGATAGCCTTTGAGCTAAGTTTTGAGTACTAATCTCAAATCAAAGAAGAAGTATGTTTTTAAAACATAAGAGCTAGTATATTTTGGGAGTAGTATTGAGCACCGAATTGGGGGCGAGCATGAGTTCAGATAACTCACGTCTCTATAAAACCATGTAGCCGTCATGGGTAGAAATGAGTCATACTTTTTAGATGAACCCCTTTCGAAATAGACTAGTGGATCCATTAGGCAGTTCAGGTCCTATACCTTTGGCCAGGTATAGGATGCACTGGCAGCGTGGGGCAGATCGTTGTATCATCACTATAGCTCTTAAGTGATAGTTGTCGGTTAGAGAAACTCCCACATAAGTTATTGTATTTTTAAATACATCTCAGAGTTATTTGTATCTTGCATACACACATAGTTGATATCATGATTTTAAACAACTTTTGTTTATATTGCACTTGCTTTTAAACTGCTTTATATTGAAATGAGTTCAGTCATGTTGAGTTGAGTTGAGTCAGGTAAGTTCTTCAGTTTCTATCAGATTCTTTCTAGCCTATGTATTTAGCATTCCAACTCATATACTTGTACATTCAATGTACTGATGTCAGTTGGCCTGCATCGTATTATGATGCAGACACAGGTAACTAGGATCGGCATCCCGACGCATCGTTGATCCAGTGAGCAGTCCAGAGTTTATTGGTGAGCCTCCTTGCTTTTCGGAGGATCCATTTCATTGCTTTGTAGCTTAGTTTCTTAGGATATTGTGGGGTCTGTCCCAACATCCATCTCAGTTGTTATTAGAGGCTTCATAGACAGTTAGATGTTAGTTTTTAGTCTTTTCATTGTCATTATTCCATGTTGAGACTTGAGTTTGCCTTAATGGCCAGTTGAATGCTCCTTTATAACATTCCAGTTTATTATATGAACTTATCTTTGTTTAGTTTAAGTCTTCTGCTGAGTTAAGTAAGCCAGACCAAGGGTTCGCTTGGGGCCAACAATGGTCATCGAGTGTCGGCCACGTCCAGGGTGTAGGCTCGGGGAGTGACACTCACACCATTTTTTTACCCCCATTTCCACTTCTACAGTCTTTTCTTTCGGAATTGCACAAATTGCTCTATTTTTTGTGTGTATTAGCCTATGGATCTGGCGCCTGAAGCACCCAAAATTGTTTTTTCAAAAAACTTTATGAGGACATCCATATAGAGTTCGTGAACCATCACGTTTAATCACACCATTTTATTCACGCCCATTTCCGCTTCTACAGGGCCTTTTTAGGAATCGCGTAAATTTCTCTATTTTTTGTGTGTATTAGTCCATGGATCCGGTTCCCGGAGAACCTAAAAATGTTTTCTCAAAAAAATTTACAAGGACCTTGAGTTTGGAAACCATCACATATACTCACACTATTTTTTTTTCCACTCCCATTTCCGCATATACATGCCCTTTTTTAGCAATCACGCAAATTCCATTATTTTCGTATGTATTAGCCCATGGATCTAGCGTCCGGAGCACCCAATATTTTTATCTTAATATTCTTTATGAGGACCTCCGCATTGAGTTTGGAAACCATCATGTATACTCTCACCATTTTTTTCACGCCCATTTCTACATCTACAGGCCCCTTTTGAGGAATTGCGCAAATTTCTCTATTTCGTGTGTATTAGCCCATGGATCTGGCCCGGAGCACCCAAATTTTTTTCTCTAAAAACTTTATGAGGACCTCCGTATTGAGTTGGGGAACGATCACGTATACTCACACCATTTATTTCACGCCCATTTCCGCATCTGCATGCCTTTTTTTAGGGATCGCACAAATTCCTCTATTTTCGTGTGAATTTGCCCCGTCATCTGGCCACGTAGCACTCAATTTATTTTCTCAAAATACTTTATTTGGACTTCCGTATTGAGTTGGAGAACCATCACGTATACTCACACCATTTTTCTCAAGCCCATTTCCACATCTACAGGCCCTTATGTAGGAATCGCGCAAATTCCTCTATTTTTCGTGTGGAATGCCCATGGATCTGGTGCCCTACGCACCAATTTCTTTTCTTAAAAATCTTTATGAGGACATCCGTATTGAGTTAGGGAACCATCACGTATACTCACACTATTTTTTCACGCCCATTTCTGAATCTAGAGTCTTTTTTTTAGGAATCGCGAAAAAATTACTTTGTTTTCATGTATATTAGCCCATGAATCTGGCGCCTGGAACACCCTAATATTTTTTCAAAAAACACTTTGTGAGGACCTCTGTATTGAGTTGGGGAATTATCACGTATACTCTCAGCATTTCTTTCACTCCCATTTTCACATCTACAGGCCCTTTTTTAGGAATCGCGAAAATTGCTCTATTTTTCGTGTGTATTAGCCTATAGATCTAGCGTCCGAAGCACCCAAAACTTTATGAGGACCTCTGTATTGAGTTGGGGAACCATTACGTATACTCACACCATTTTCTTCAGACCCATTTCCACATATACATGCCCATTTTTAGCAATCGCGCAAATTGCTCTATTTTCCGTGTGTATTAGCCCATTAATATGGCACCCGGAGCACCCAAAATTTTCTTCTAAAAAACCTTTATGAGCATATCCGTATTGAGTTTGGAATCATCACATATACTCACATCATTTTTTCATGTCCATTTCCGCATTTATAGGCTCTTTTTTAGAAATCACATAAATTACTCTATTTTTTGTGTGTATTAGCCCATGGATCAGGCGCCCGGAGCAGCCAAAATTCTTCTCTAAAAAAGCTTTATGAGGACATCCGTATTGAGTTGGGGAACAAATTTAAAATTTTCTGAAGTATTAAGGTCAGGTCACTAGATATAGAACCTTGAGTTCGAAAAAGAATTAAATAGAATTCATTCAAGTCATTCCTTAGTTCTTTTAAATTTTGAGCCAACTTCAAACGGCCATAACTTTTAGTACAGGATGAGCTAGGACGCCCATAAGATATAAAATGAAATATCTCTGAGTCTTCTTTTCAATGCCACCGAGTTTGCTAATTTTTGAGCTTGTATGAGAGAGATAGGCCCTTTTGAAGTCAGGCTGACCATTTAAGGAAAGTTACCCAAAAATAAGAGGGGTATTTTAGTCTTTTCCCTACCCAATTGGTCTAATTTGTTTTTAGTGAATTAATTAGGGTCTAAACTTCTTTGGTTCAGTTTACGCTTTACAAAATTACGCTAGGGCTTTGAGAGATGAGAAAAGAGAAGAAAAGAGGAGAAATACCAAAGTTCATCATCGTTCTTGAGGTTTCGCTTGCGGATTTCGCCAAGGGTTAATCCCTACAGGAGATCACATAACGTTTGGTTTGTTCACCCACTCGCCAATCATGAGTTTCTTTTGTGAATCTATCCATAAATATTGCAATTTAATTTCTTGATGAGTTATTGATAAGTGTTTGATGTGCTGCAAAATCGTGACACATTTGATGCTTAATAACTATGAACTAATACTGGAATTAAGTGAAAATTTTGGATTATTTGATGGGTTTGTTAAATGTGTAGGCAGAATCTGGGTTGTATATAAAAGCAAAAAAAGAAGCAGAAATGATGTTGACCAAGTGAAGTTCACGACCAATTTCACGGACCGTGAACTTTATTACGGTCGGTAGTGGAGCTCGTGGAAGTAAGGCACTGTTGGGCCTTGTGAAGATGAAGAGCAAGAATAACCAAGTGAAGACCACAGAGGGTTCTACTGGCCGTATACTCACACAATTTTTTCACGCCCATTTCCGCATCTACATACCCTTTGATAGGAATCACACAAATTGCTTTTTTTTTTTTGTGTATTAGCTCATTGATTTGGCGTCCGGAGCACCCAAAAATGTTTTCTCAAAAAACATCATAAAGACCTTCGTATTGAGTTGGGAACCATCACATATGCTTACGCCATTTTTTTCATACCCATTTCCGCATATACAAGACCTTTTTTTAGCAGTCGCGTAAATTTCTCTATTTTTCGTATGTATTAGTCCATGAATTTGATGCCCAGAGCACCCAAATTTTTTTTATCAAAAAACTTTATAAGGACCTCCGTATTGAGTTGGGGAACTATCATGTATACTCACACTATTTTTTTTTCATGCCCATTTTTGCATCTACATCCCCTTTTATAGGAATCGCGCAAATTGCCCTATTTTTTGTACGTATTAGCCCATAGATCCGGCGTCCGGAGCACACAATTTTTTTAAAAAAAAAACTTAATGAGGACCTCCGTATTGAGTGTGGGAACTCTCACGTATACTCACACCATTTTTTCATGCCAATTCAGGCATCTACATGCCCTTTTTTAGAAATCGTGCAAATTGCTCTATTTTTCGTGTGTATTAGCCCATGGATCAGCCGCTTGGAGCATACAAATTTTTTTTCTCAAAAAATTTTATGAGGACATCCGTATTGAGTTTAGGAACCATAAAGTATACTTACACCATTTTTTACCCCCATTTCAGCATCTACAGGCTTTTTTTAGGAATCGCACATATAACTCCATTTTCTGTGTGTATTAGCCCATAGATTTGGCGCCCATATCACCCAAAATTTTCTTTCTCAAAAACCTTTATGAGGACATCCGTATACAGTTGGGGAACCATCATGTATACTCACATCATTTTGTTCACGCCCATTCCCGCTTCTACGGACCTTTTTTCAGGAATCGAGCAAATTATTCTAATTTTCATTTGTATTGGCCCATGGATCTGGCGCCCGTTGCACCCTATTTTTTTTCTATAAACCTCCGTATTGATTTGGGGAACAATCACATATACTCACACTATTTTTTTCACTCACATTTCCACATCTACATTCCCTTTTTAGCAATCGTGCATATTTCTCTATTTTTCGTGCGTATTAGCCCATCGATCTGGCGCCCAGAGCACCCAAAATAATTTCTCAAAAAACTTTATCAGGACCTCTGTATTGAGTTGTGGAATCATCACGTATACTCACACCATTTTTTCACGCCCATTTCCCCATCTACAAGGCCCTTTTTTAGGAATCACGCAAATTGCTCTATTTTTAGTGTGTATTAGCCCATGGATCTGGCACTCGGAGCACCCAAAAAGAATTTCTCAAAAAACGTTATGAGGACCACCGTATTGAGTTGGGGAACCATTATGTATACTCATACTATTTTTCTCACACCCATTTACACTTTTATAGGCCTTTTTTAAGGAATCATGCAAATTGCTGTATTTTTTGTGAATATTAACTTATGGATCTGGCGCCTGGAGATTCCAATTTTTTTTATTTGAAAAAACTTTATAAGGACCTCTGTATTGAGTTGGGGAACTATCACGTATACTTTACACCATTTTTTCACGCCTATTTCCAAATCTACGAGGCATTTTTTTATGGATCGCGCAAATTGCTCTAACTTTTTTCGTGTGTATTAACCTAGCCCATGGATCTGACGCTCGAAGCACAGAAAAAGTATTTCTCAAAAAACTTTATCAGGACATCCGAATTGAGTTGTGGAATCATCACGTATAGTCACACCATTATTTTCACCCCTATTTCACATCTACAGTCCATTTTTTAATAATCGCTCAAATTGCTCTATTTTTCGTGTGTTAATATTAGCCCATAGATTTGGCGCTCGTAGCACCCAAATTGATTTTCAAAGAAACTTTACAAGGACTTCCGTATTTAGTTGGAAAATCATCACGTATACTCAGACCATTTGTTTCACGCCCATTTCCGAAGCTAGAGGCCCTTATTTAGTAATCGCTCAAATTCCTTTATTTTCGTGTGTATTAGCACATGGATCTCAAGCCCGGAGCACCCGAAATTATTTTCTTGGAAAATTTTATGAGGACCTTTGTATTGAGTTGGAGAACCATCACGTATACTCACACCATTTTTTTCAAACCCATTTCCACAGCTACAATTCCCTTTTCTAGAAATCGCGCAAATTGTTTTATTTTTCGTGTGTATGAGCCCATTGATTTGGCGCTCGGAGCACCCAAAAAATTTTCTCAAAAAACTTTATAAGGACCTCTGTATTGAGTCTAGGAACCATCACTTATACTCACACCATTTTTTTCACGCCCATTTTCCGCATCTACAGACCTTTTTTAGAAATTGCGCAAATTTTTCTATTTTTCGTGTGTATTAATTAGCCTATTGATCTGGCGCCCAAAGCACCAAAAGTTTTTGCTAAAAAAACTTGATGAGGACATACGTTTCATGTTTTGGAACCATGACGTATACTTACACCATTTTTTTTCACTCATTTCTGTATCTATAGGCCTTTTTTTAGAAATCGCACAAATTGCTCTATTTTTCGTGTGTATTAGCCTATGGATCTGGCGCCCGAAGCACCAAAAATTTGTTTCTCAAAGAGCTTTATAAGGACATCCGTATTGTGTTTGGGAACCATCACATATACTCACAACTTTTGTTTTCACACCCATTTCTGCATCTACATGTCTTTTTAGGAATTGTGCAAATTGCTCTATTTTTCGTATGTATTAGCCTATGGATCTGGCGTCCGAAACACCCAAAATTTGTTTCTTAAAAAACATTATGAGGACATCTGTATTGAGTTTGGAAATCATCACGTATACTCACACCATTTTTTTCACACCCATTTCCGCATCTACGGGGCTATTTTTTGAAATCGCTCAATTTCCTCTATTTTTGTATGTTTTAGCCCATTGATCTAGCACCTGGAGCAACCAAAATTTTTTTCTCAAAAAACTTTATAAGGACCGACGAATTGAGTTGGGGAACCATCACGTATATTCACACAATTTTTTTCACGCCATTTCCGCATGTACAAGGCCTTTTTTTAGCAGTTACGCAAATTCCTCTATTTTCGTTTGTATTAGTCCATGGATCTAGCATCCAGAGCACCCAAAAATATTTTCTCAAAAAACTTTAAAGGACCTCCTTATTGAGTTGGATAACTATCATGTATACTCACACCATTTTTTTGACACCCATTTCCGCATGTACAAGGCCCCTTTTTAGCAGTTGTGCAAATTCCTCTATTTTCATTTGTATTAGTCCATGGATCTAGCACTAAGAGCACCCAAAAATATTTTCTCAAAAAACTTTATAAGGACCTCCTTATTGAGTTGGATAATTATCACATATACTCACACCATTCTTTTGACGCCCATTTCCGCATCTACAGGCCCTTTTATAGGAATCACGTGAATTGCTCTATGTTTTTTTTAGAATTAGCTCATAGATCTGACGTCCGGAGCACCCAAATTTTTTTTCTCAAAAACATTATGAGGACCTTCGTATTGAATTGGAGAACCATCACATATACTCATATCATTTTTTTCATCCCATTTCTGCATCTACAAGGCTCCTTTTTAGCAATCACACAAATTCCTCTATTTTTGGTGTGTAAATGTCCATCGATTAGGAGCCCAGAGCACCCAAAAATATTTTCTGAAAAAACTTTATAAGGACCCCATATTGAGTTGGGAAACTTTTACGTATACTCACATCTTTTTTTTTTCACGCCAATTTCCGCATCTACAAGCCCTTTTATAGGAATTACGCAAATTGCTCTATTTTTTGTGTGTATGAGCCCATAGATCTAGCGTCCGGTGCACCCAAAATTATTTTCTCAAAAAACTATATGAGAACCTCTATATTGAGTATGGGAACCATCACGTTTCACACCACTTTTTTAGCCCTATTTCTGTATTTACTAGCTATTTTTTGGGAATTGCGCAGAATGCTCCATTTTCTGTATGTATTAGCCCATAGATTTGGCGCCCAGAGCACCTAAAATTTTCTTTCTCAAAAAACCTTATGAAGACATCCGTATAGAGTTGGGGAACCATCACGTATACTCACACCATTTTGTTCACGCACATTTCCGCTTCTACAAGTCCTTTTTTAGGAATCGTTCAAATTATTCTAATTTTTGTGTGTATAAGCCCATAAATCTGGCACTCGCAACACCTAATTTTTTTTCAGAAAAGCTTTATGAGTACCTCCGTATTGATTTGAGGAACAATCACATATACTCACACCATTTTTTTCACTCTCATTTCCGCATCTATAGGCCCTTTTTTAGCAATCGCGCAAATTTCTCTATTTCTCGTGCGTTTTAGCCCATGGATCTGGTGCCCAGAGCACCCAAAAAATTTTCACAAAAAACATATATAGGCCCTTTTTTAGGAATCGCGCGAATTGCTCAATTTTTTGTGTGTATTAGCCTAAGGATTTGGTTCTCAGAGCACTCAAAATTCTTTTCTCAAAAAACTTTATGAGGAAATTTTTATTGAGTTTGGGAACACTCATGTACACTCGCACTATTTTTTTCATGCCAATTTTCGCATCTACAGGCTGTGTCTTAGGAATCATGCAAATTGCTCTATTTTTGTGTGTGTATTAGCTCATAGATCTGACATCTGGAGCACCCAACAAAAAATTCTCAAAAAACTTTATGACGACATCCGTATTGTGTTGGGGAACCATCACGTATACTCACATAATTTTATTCACGCTCATTTCCGCATCTACAGACCTATTTTTGGGGAATCGCGCAAATTCTTCTATTTTTCGTGTGTATTATACCATGGATCTGGCGTTCGGAGCACCCAATTTTTTTTTCTCAAAAAGCTTTATGAGGAACTCCGTATTGAGTTGGGGAACTGATGAGTCCACGATTTGGAGTCATTTAGGGATTTATTTTAATAGATTTAGTGTCCCCAAATGCATATTTTGTGCCAATAATTGATGTAAACTCTTGAATTTCTAGTATTTGGATTGAGAAACAAAGCATGGACACTAATGAGCAAAATAGAACAAGACAGCTGAAAGGACGAAGAAAAGAAGGCTTGAGGATTGCCTAATCCTTTGGGTCAATCGCCGAATGGCTGATGTCTCACCTAATGTTCCAGTGTGCCGAGCCTTGAAGGAGAAAATCACATCGGCGGTTGAAAGGAGCAGTCGGCGAGTCACCAAACGATTCTGCGATGTATTACCATATCGCCCAAAGTACAAAACCTGAAGATACTGAAGGTCAAAGCAAAAAGGTGATGGAATTGACCAAAAGGCAGATTGCCGAGTGGATCGGCGATCCCGACCTATTGCGTCGAATGGTCCTTCACAACACATTTTTGGGAGACTATAAATACGTTTTTAAATTCTTAGTTTAATATGAAGCATTCAGTAGTTTTCATTATTATTCAGTTTTCAAGTTTGAGAGCTGAGAACTGAGTTTAGAGACAATACTTTCTTAGCTTTGAAGATTTCCATTTCTGAGAAATTGAAAGTGGGTGTTGAAGATTCTTCATCTTAGACCTTTGTAAAGACAATATCATTCCTACCCAGTTGATGGAAACATAACTTGGTAACGATTTTTACCTTTTTTATGATGTCTAGCTAAAACCCCAATTCTTGGGGTGTGATTATGGGTTGATTTAGTTGCTGGGTATTGTTAATTGATAATGTAAATGTTATTTAAAAGAGATTTCGTTCAGTAATTGTGGTTGAAATTAATGGGTGGTAGTTGCAAATACAATCATTACTTCATGTTTTTGGCTTGCTCGAGAGAGAGCTTTTAAAACCAAAAATTTTGAATCGATGGTCTGTGGGTATTGAGTTGTGATGGATTCAGCTCAAGAGAGTGAACCCTAAACCCATTTCCACACATTCAGCTCGAGAGAGTGAATGGACTAAAGCGAATGTTGTTCTTAATTACTGCTTATTGGTGTTAGAGAGAAACCAATTTGATTCGGGGTAAATTGTTCGAGAGAAAGTTTACTCCCATTAAAGTTTAGTTTATTCACTTATTTACAACTATTCACTATTAATCGCAATTACCCGATTGTCTACCTTTAGCCCATAATCCAATGACATCCAAGAACCCGTCTCTATATTTGTGTTTTCGTGTCATTTGCTATTTTAGTTGATAATTAAAACAAACCCCCTCCGATATTAGACACTTGTGTCACCTATAATTTAAACCATGCTTTTATTTGTAAATGCTTTTAGCTATGATTGACTTGAGCATATTCTTACTTGCCTATTGATTCTCAATTACGAACCACTCCCTTGGGACTCGGCCCCAACTCACTTATTTGGGTTATATTACTATTGAACGATCGTTGACACCTAGTATTGGATGGAGTGTCTTTGATAGTGTTTATTATTTATCAAAATGACACCGCTGCTGGGGAATGGTGTTATTTGAGAATTTTTAGTTAAGTTGAATTTGTTCTTGTTAGTTATAGTGATGCTTACTTTATTTTAGTTTTAGTTTGCTTGTCTGTGTGTTGAAACAAGAAGAATGAGTGTAAGTAGTAACTGTGAACAAATGGATCACCTTCCCTTAGAAGTGATGAGGTTCAGGGATAACATCCTAACCTTCAAGCAATTAAATGTGAGAAAATTCATGAGTCATGGCTGAGGTTTAAAGCACTGCTGATGCTATGCCCAACTCATGAAATTCCCAATATAGTTCTACTGGAATGCTTTTATAAAAGTGTTAGTCCCGGGAACAAAGGATTGATTGATCAACTTATCTCGGGTGGTCTTGTATGACAACCCTATGTGGTCGTAGCCTAACTCCTTGATCATATGACTGAGGCCAACCAAAAAGTAGAAATGGATCTCCATTTAGCCACTTTGTTAACTCAGCTAGACGAGTTAACCAAAAAGATTTTGGAGTTGGAAGTTCAGGGCAAAAAGAAAGACCGATACATTCCCCCTCACAAGCGTATAAAACCCAAAATGTATGAGGGTGGACAAATGGCAGAGATGCTCTCTCTCATTCTCCTTAAATTCGCAGAGCACGACAAAGTGTTGAATGGGATGAAAGAAAACCTCTCACTACTGAATGAGATGACTGCTTCACATTCCATATCTGTTCAGCTACTGGAGGCCCAAATGGGTCATGTGTTGTCTTGTCTCAACCCCGCAAATCATAATTGATTGGGGAATTCATGCCACGACGTTAACTAAGGCACTGTTTGGGAGGCAACCAAAGTTTTATTTTCTTTCTTTTTACGTTTGCAATAATGGTGTGTTGAATGTGCAGGTCAAAGTGTAGAAAGTGTGTGAAAAGTGCAAGTTGGCGAGCCAAAGTTCCAGTCGGTGGATTGCCGAAGAGGTCGGCGACCCTGACCCAGACCACCGTTGGACACAAGACAATTTTACATTGGAGTTTGTTAAACTCTGCGAGCCCAGAAAATTATTGGTGAATCACCGACCATGTCGGCGATCGCGACCTATACCGCCGTTTAGAACCCCACATCAACTGAGGTATTGTAAAACTGGCGTGTCACCGAGTGGGTCGGCGAGCACAACTAATGTCACCGAATGGGTGAGAACTGGACGGTTTTTAAAAGGCCAAAGGTTTAAACTTCCAACTCTTTCACTTTCCCTCACTTTTGAACTTCCCAAACTCACACCCGCACATTTGTTTCTATATTTTTGCATTTCTATTAGTATTATAGTAGTTGATTTGTGCTCGAATTGGGATTACTTTGCCGCCTAGCATTTCAGTCTTGATTAATCGGCATTAAAGGTTGGTTTTCCGAACCCGGGTTTATTTTTAACAATTTTTTACTCTTATGCAAATGATCTTATCTTGTTTTCATGTGTTGGGCCTCTCTGATATGAATAGAATGTTTGAATGCCTGTTCTAATTTGATAATATTGCCCGAATTATGTATAGTGTCGATTTGACTAAATTTTGTGCCTTAAAATTGGTTAAATCTTGTCGGGTTGTGCTTGTATGTTGTTGAGTCTAGTTGGATGAAGTCTAAGTAACCCGTAGTTGTGCCAAATGACGTAATTTACCCAATGATATATCGAGTGACGTCATTATTAAGGGCAAAATTCATCAATTGGCCAACTTTGGCAAAACCGGGAGAAGTCTGAGTATCCCAGGGTAATGGGTGTTATGGGTCATGTTTTAATTTGAGTTTTGCAAGATTTGATTTTGTTTTAGCGGGTTGCAGGGTCGAATTCAAGAAGTTGGGTTGAAAGTAGGCACGTTTGGTCGTTTGGCGAGCTGGGTCGAGCTCGCCGAACCACTCGGTGGTTTACCAATGTGTCCATCTTGCCTATAATTTCATGCTAAATGAGAAGTTTTTTTCTGTAACTTTCGGTGAGAAGCTTGAGGTCGCAGAAGGCACTCGGTGACTCGCCAAAAGTCTTCTTGTTCGCCCTTTGTCTGCACCCCTGAACCCTTTTTGCACTGTAACTTTCGGCAGGCTAACCCATGCTCGTCGAAAGCTGTCGGCGATTCACCAATAGGCCTTTTCCATCGTCGACTTGCCAAAATCTGAGAGCCAATCCTTTTGGCGAGCCCGATCAAGCTCATCAAAGCGATTCGGCGACCTGTTCGGCGAGTCTGTCTGCAATTATTTTTCTGTACCTTTGATTGAAATGTTTCTAACTTTTTCCCGATGTTTTTTAGACATGGCTAGACAAAAGGTTGTAGGTAGAAACATGCCACCCCGAAAGAAGGCTAAGGGGATAATACTAAAAGAGGATGCAGCTGCATCCAAGGCCAAATCCATCAAACTTCCCATATCTGCTGGGAAGGGAAAAGGAAAAGCACCAGCATCACCGTAGGACAGTTTCGATAGCGATGGGATCTATGACACTTACCTCACCACTTCTGAGAGTGAGGGTGAGTTCCAGGAGCCTCAGATTGTAGTTTGAGACGATGATGAGCGGGTAGAAGCACATAGGGCAGAGCTGCGGTCCAAAATGATAAATGATCCGTCTAGGATCAGGACTCCTCCACCCACCACTTCTTCTTCTCCAATTCTAGAGCAGGCTGTAGTCCTATCTCCTCCTGTACCGGGTCCTCCTCCCAAGTTGATGAACAAATTAAAGACTGAGGGGCTGAGGACAATCATAGAGGAGAAGAGGTTGTCAACTGATGGGGTAATTGACAGGTACCCAGATATTATGAGTTGTTTGAAGTCTCATAAATTCCAGATCTTCACCAAGCCCTGTGACCCTTACATTCCTAATTGGGTCCGGGAGTTCTATGTTTCTTATGTTACCTTGATACCTCAGCAAAAGAAGCAAGCACCTGCATTTAAACTGGTTGATTATGTAGTGGCTCGAGTAAAGAAGGTAAAGTATGACAGTGAGGCTATCAATGTTGTCCTGAACTGTCCTGATGATATTGATGACGACTGCCAACACATAATTCGGACTACCACCTTAGAAAATATTAAGTGGTTAGCTCCTCTCATATCAGACGATTCCCCCAAATGGCTTGAAGTTGGAGCACCTATCGAGAAGAAGGATCTAAACATACCTACAAGATTCTGGTTTGCCTTCATCAGCAGGAATATTATGCCATACCAGAACTAGTCGATTCTCCGCCATACCAAGGCAGCCTGTCTGGGTTGTATTATTGATGGGACGAGGCTAAATCTGGGGATGAAAATAGCACAGGAGATGGTAATGAGGGCGATGCAGCTCTAGACCTCACTTTTCTTCCCGGTGTTGATCATCGAGTTATGTAGATGGATTCGGGTCCCTAGAGACGCACAGAAGGATGTAGAAGTGATTGCCACATCCTCTACTGATATCCGGAGGATCGAGGCAGAATATTTAAATGATGAGGATGATAAGTAGAAGAAAGTAGCCCCGGTGGACTCTTCTATGATTGTAAACACAGACTCATTACCTGCATTGACATCTTTGCCAACTCCGGCCCCTGGGCCTTCAGGTACCTCTACTGCTGCTCCTTCTGACACTCCAGGTTCTTTTGTTGCTGCACTGCCTCTTAGACCTGTTGTTGCTGTCTCCCGAGCCCCTATCTCTCAAGCTTCATTACTCTGGATAGGGTAGCTTGCCTATTCTGCGGATTGTCGGGATGCCAAACTCAAGGCCTCCATTTCGGGAATGATTCAAACTGCCCTGGCTGATGTTGTGACACCATTGAGTGTTGCGATTGATGCCTTGCGACGAGGATAGCGGAGTGTGAGCGTGGCCAAGAGGTAATCGAGGAGGTAACGGCTTTAAAGGTCGATATAGCTGTGTTGAGGAGCGAGATGGATAAGGTGAAGTCCACCGACATGTCCATAATCTTCGGGATGGTGGAGATCCCAGATATGCCTTCGACTACCACCAGATATGAGGTCAGAGTTGAAGAGGCAGTTGATCCCGAGTTTGAGGCGAAGACGAATGAGGAGTTTCTTGAGGTGGCTAATGAAGTTTCATATGAGGGCCTTACTGAGACTGTGGAGGGCATTGTAGATGCAGTTGTGCAGGCTTCTTTGGCAGATACACCCTTGGCTGATCTTAGTGCAGCTGTTGTTCCATATGAGGTGACTACGACCATTGATGCCCAGATAGATGGAGTGATTGAGTAGAAAGGATCCCTTCTTTACCTCCCTCTCTGTCTTCGCTCTGTCTTACTTTATTTCGACTTTTGGATATTTTAGTTTTTGTTTGCATTTGAGGATAAATGATTTTATTTGTGATGGGGTAAGGCCCATCTTTTGTGTGAACTTTTGTGACTCTTTGGTTTTGTTTATATATTGGGTTTTGAGTTACAATTGTGTTTACACTGCTTTTGTGGATGATTGAGCTTGTGGCTCCTTGTTTTAAATGATAAATGATTTTGGGACCCTTCCGGAAAAAAAATTCCACCTCTTGTTTGTGTAAAATGTGGATGTTCTCATGCAAATTTGAATATCGGTTTTGATCAATACCGATGACTTGAATAGCGCTCATAATCGAACAAAAATGAATGTGCAGCTATGATGAGGCCAAATGAAGTTGCATAGACAATATGTGAACTATTTGCATCTCGTTGTGACTAGCCATGTATGGAATTGAGTCTCTTGTGATGAGCATTGCACACTAGCGAAAGTATGGAGTCTTGTTTGACATTGGTGTATATGCCTTGTGTGATGAACTTACCGTGAACTATGTGTGATGACACCTAGAATTTGCCCCGTTGGTCCAGTTGACTAAGTGATGCAATCTCTTGATATGATCGTAGGCAACTTTGAAGAGTGTGAAACAAATTGATAGTATACCTATTTTGTGGCCTACCCTGTGAGTATGTGAACCCTTTTTGAACACCCTTTGAGCCTTGACCTTTTTCTTGGAAGAAACTTGATAAAATTGTGAACTTTCTTGATCCATTACCCAAGATTTTTACCTTTTTATGATGTCTTGTTAAAACCCCAATTCTTGGGGTGAGATTATGGATTGATTTAGCTGCTGGGTATTGTTAATTGATAGAGTAAATGTTGTTTAAAAGTGATTTCGTTCAATAATTGTGGTTGAAATTAATGGGTTGTAGTTGCAAATATAGTCCTAACTTTGTGTTTTTGGCTTCTTCGAGAAAGAGGTTTTAAAACAAAAATTTCTGAATCGATGGTCTGTTGGTATTGGGTTGCCATGGGTTCAGCTCGAGAGAGTGAACCCTAAACCCTTTTCCACACATTCAGCTCGAGAGAGTGAATGGACTAAAGCGAAGATTGTTCTTAATTGCTGCTTATTGATGTTCGAGAGAAACCAATTTGATTCGAGGTAGATTGTTCGAGAGAAAGTTTACTCCCATTAAAGTCTAGCCTATTAACTGATTTACAGCTATTCACTATTAATCGCAATTACCCGATTGTCTACCTTAGCCCATAATCCAATCACATCCCAATAACACGTTACTATATTTGTGTTTTCGTGTCATTTGCTGTTTTAGTTGATAATTGAAACCAATCCCCTCTGATATTTGACACTTGTGTCACCTATAATTTAAACCATACTTTTATTCGTAAATGTTTTTTAGATATGATTGACTTGAGCATATTCTTACTTGCCTATTGATTCTCAATTACGAACCACTCCCTTGAGACTCGACCCCAACTCACTTAGTTGGGTTATATTACTATTTAACGATCGCTGATACTTAGTATTGGATGGAGTGTCTTTGATAAAGTTTATTATTTATCAGGAATCATCACGTATACCTACACTATTATTTGCACGCCCATTTCCGCATCTACATGCCCATTTTTAGGAATCGCACAAATTTCTCTATTTTCGTGTGTATTAGTGTAACACCCAGGAATCTAGTAGTCTAAGCGAAGGGCTAAGTTTCTAGTCATGTGCCAAAGAATTTAGCTTGGCAACCTTAATATGCACCCAATTGGGCCGTGAAGGGCACCACGAGGCGTGGTGTTGCCTGTGGTGGCTTACAGAATGGGGCCAAGGAATCCTCTCCTCCCACGAGCACCCACACGACTCGTGAAATAGTCAACGAGCCATGGTGATGGCCCTGGAGGGGAGGCAGTAGCTCACCAAAGTGTTGACCCTCTATACGAGCCAATACACGGCTCGTGAAGGCCACAACAAGCCGTGGAATTGGTTGTGGTCAAGAGGGAATTTAAGTAGTTGCAAGACAAGCCACTGGTCAAGGATCATGGCTACCACTATGGGCCGTGTGGTCCTTGACGGGTCGTGATGCCTCACGTGAAGGTGGGTTCGGTAGATTTAATTTAGAGGCACATGGGTCTTTTCCAATTTTACTTCCATCAAAGCTATGTCATTTTACCCAAGCCTAGGACCCCTATATAAGTGATTTTAACCCCAAAACTCACCCATTCAAGTCATTCTCTTAAATTCACCAAAGGAATTAGGGTCTTCCTCTCCAAAATATTTCTCTCTCTAGAACTTGAAGAAGAAGAAGAAGAAGAAAGAGTTCAAGCTAGGATCAAGGTCAAGTCTCCATTCCTCAAGTATTTTTGGTCTTTGTTAGCAAGGTATGATAGCTTTTCATTCATGGAATCCTTGCATCCATGGAGCCCCTAAGTTCTCCCAATTGAAAAGTAGAATTCCCTAATTTGAATTAGGGTTTTCTTATAAGTTGTGGGTCTTTGTAAATGTTGATTCAATTGAGTGAATCGTGATAGTTTATACATGAATTAAGTAGATTCTATGATTTTATGATGAATTCCCATGTACCCCATGCCTAACCCATGTTTCTAAGTAGAAATTGATGTAAATGGGTTTTATGTCATGAAAGGAGAAATTATGGGTTTAGATGTATTCTTATAGGATTGATAAGGTACACTATGAATTGCTTTGATATTGAAGCATATATGATGATTTATGATTAGAATGGATTTGAGAGTGAAGCACATGTATGAATTGTTGATTGTTGATATGATTGTAGTGGAAGGGATTTTCCCACATGATTTCCTTTATGTATGTATGAACGTGAAAGGCTTTCTCACATTGAATGGTTCTAGGTTGAAAGGCTTGCTCACCTAAAATGAATCTAACCTAAAAGACTAATAAATTGATGAGGCTAGAGGCGATTACCCATGACCTCTAAGTTTGAAAGATATGAGGTGATTACCCATATTCCTTAGAAGAGAATAAGAGGTGACTACCCTTATTCCTGAAGTTGAACAAGGGGAGCATACCTATGTCACATGATGTTGGACTAGAGGCGTATACCCATGATCCTAATAAAATGGACTAGATGCGACTACCCATGATCCCATAGTAAGTTAAACAAAAGGTGACTACCCACATTCCTATAATGAAAGTGGACAAGAGGCGAGTACCCATGATCCTTTATGTAAGGAAAGAGGCGAGTACCCATGAGCCTTTATAAGTAACGCAAGGAAGCGATTCCCCAAGTCTTTAAAATTAAGCTAAAGATATAAGATGTTATAATGAATGATTAGCTTTGATTGTTTCTTGAATTGCCTTCCATGATGAGTAAGACTAGAGGCGGTTTGCTAAGTCTTGGCTAAGTATGAATTGAGGTTACTTCAAGAAGTATTCCTCCTATTTATGATGATCTAGTATGTGCATTGATTATGCCTATTGACTTATGTTGTCTAATGCTTATGTTTATGTTGTTTATGCAAGTTATCATATTTAGTACATGTTTGTACTAACACATACTCTTGCCTACATTTCTTATTCAAATGTAGGGTCCAGTGATCTCGATTCTCATTCCCGTGGCTAGGATTCTTGTCACGACCCGGGAGCACCCCCTAGTCGTAACCGGCGTACTCGACCTCGAAGAGGTCTAATACAAGCCTCTTAGCATTCATTCATTCATTGCATAGACACTAAAACCATAAGAAATTTAAAACTTTCTTTACCAAGAAAACATTGCATAAAAAAAATAGCAAGCGGAAGACTTTCTAGACTTTATACATGATGTCTCAAAACCATCTAATACT
>JAJOOH010017855.1:0-26225 GCA_029582605.1 Solanum gracilifrons
TTTTTTGTTTTTCAAAAACAAAACAAATCTGGTTTTTTAAAAGAAAAAAAATATTACCCCCTCCCCCCGACACCCCCCCCACCTTCCACCAACCGAGCCATAATTTTTTTTTGTTTTCCAAAAACAAAAAAAACATGTTTTTTCAAAAAAAATAAAAAATTACCCCCTCCTCCGTTCCCCCCACCCCTCGGGCCCCCCCACCCCCACCAACCTACCCTAAAAAAATTTTATTTTCCAAAAACGAAAAAAAAATCTATTTTTTCAATTAAGTTTGAAAATTAATATTAATTTTTTTATTTTTTAGCACAATTAAGAATTTTGAGTGGAAGTGTAACTAAGTGATCTATTATGGGTCAATATGAATACCTATATTTTACCCATTTTGACCATATTTGTAGAGACTATTAAAACAACTTGAAACCTATATTTATCCAATTAAAATATGAGTAATCCAAGTCATTAAATATGGATAAAATGGACTAATTTCATTAATATGGGCTGAAATTATCACCCCTAGCTATAAAAACAACATATTGTTATAATTGTTTTCCATAAATAAGTTGTAATTTTTGCTATTTTTCATAATTTTCCCTTTAGGTTTTTTGAAGTACTTTAATTAATAGTTTTTTTTACAAAAGTGTTTTTAAAATATATATATATATATATATATATATATATGTTTGGCTAATTCATTTGAAAAGTGCTTTTGATAAGCAAATTGTGTTTGACTAATATTTTCTAAAATGTGTTTTTGTGAGTTAAATTACGAAAAAAGGACAGTATCAATACACTTTTAATATTAATATTATTTTACAAAGAGAAATTATTTTTAAATGTCTATTATAAAATTTTAATTAATTTTTATATTAAATTTAAATGTACATATTCAAATTTTCAATTAATATTATACATAAAAAAATAAATTAAAGATTGATATAATATTAACATGATGATGTAAAAATAATTAAAAGTATCAAGCAAAATAAATTTTAAAACTATTTTACAAATTAAATCATTACATACAAAAAATTCACCTCAAAAATAAATAAATAAATAAATATAAGGATTATATTGATAAATATGGATATATGGCAGGGATATGTGGTCTTGAAAATAAATCTGCATTTGCTGCTACTTTCTTTAAGAAGCATAAATTTGTAGATTCTTCCTATCAGCAAAAAAATTCCTTCTACTTCCATTTTTTTTTAAAAACAGTTTTACTAATTGGCCAAACACTTTGATTTTTCAAACTAAGTATTTTCTTTTTCTCAAAATAAGTGTTTTTGACCTCATAACAACAATGTCAAACAGGCTCTTGAAGACTACAAATATCAATATAGATTTTTAGGGGTCTAGAGTGTATAAGAATTATGCAGAATGTAGTGTATTAGTAGTATTTGCATTAGTTATGTTAAGATTTTTCTTATGTAATGTTTGGTTTGGTGTATTAAAATAACATACACTGCATAATTTTTTTAAAAGAACATTTGTTTATGAAAACACCCTCCGCAAATATGATAGAAATGATATGAAAAAGATTTTGAGGAACAATTGTTTCTACCAATGCTAATGGATGGATTAGAACTCATTGCATTACTAATGCACATAAATTCATGATATTAGTAATACATACCTTAATACACAATAGAGGGTCATTGGGTAGAGTGTATTAGCAAAATTAATGCATGCATTAACCCTTACCTTGTTTGGTATACCCTTACCAATGTAAGCATTAGTTATACACCATATTATGTATGTTACTAATTCCATGAATTTTTAGGTATTAGTAATGCAATGGGTTTTAATGCATGCATTAGAATGGTTAAAGACCTCATTGCCCCTCAAAGTCTTTTTACGTCTTTTCCACCATGATTGTGAAGGGTATCTTTGTAAATAAATTATTTTATGCAAATGCAATGCATGCTATTTTTAATATGCCAACCAAACAATGCATAAGAAATAGTATATGTATAATCAATGCAAGCATTACTAATACAAGCATTACTACCACACGTTATTTAGGATTATTTTTATACACTCTACAAAACAACCTCAGAGTGTATTAGTAATGCATACATTAGTTAAAGTGTACCAAACAAAACACTAGAATTACAAAAAGTTAATGTATGCATTATTTTCTCCGATACACTAAATTAGATTTCGATTTTTTTTGCTTCAAAGCAATTGTATATATTGAATTAACAATATCTAGTTATCATTTTATTTTAGATAAGGCACAAGTATCCCTCTAGACTATGACCGAAATCTCAGAGACACACCTTAACTAAACTAAAGTCATATTAACCCTCGAACTCATTTTTAAATTATTTTTTTACCCATTTTCAACTTACGTGGCACACTCCGTGACTCCACACAGGTGAGGCGTATGAGAGCTGTTTTGAGGCAACACAGACCAATAGAAATTGTCCATGTGTAAATATAACGTTGAAAAAAATAAAACTCCTTCATTCAGAGGTCTTCTTCTTTATCGAACGTCTGTTTCTTCTTCGAAAAAGAAAACTCCATTATTTTTCAAGCATCAGACTCAAATTGATCATTAATTTGAAAATATAAGGTTATTTTTATATAAATGATTTATGTTTACACCTTTTTATGTATTATTACTTATTCTTTTAAATTTCTTTCACAATTTTTATGCATAAATTTTAGGGTCAGAAATGTCAAAATCTGAGTTGAATAAATTTTGTATGGTTGAGAATAATTTAATGATCAATGTTGAAGTGTGATACAAGCATGAAATCTTATTGCAAATGTAGACGTCTTGGCCATATCACAATTCGGAAAGAAGATTTTGGTCTTTTCCTCACTATGAGGCCACAAATTGCAAAAAAGGATTCGATGGAGAGACAAGGAGAGAGTCAACGAAAGATCTCAGTTTATTCTTTCGAGATTGGTAAATAAGATTAAGGAGTTAGAAGAGAATTCTGAGTGTGTTAAGATGCAATTGGAACAGACTGATAATTCCAACATAAATTCACTAGACATTGAACAGTCAAAACAAGAGAAAATTAATTTGGACGAAGTTGAAAGTCTTCAAATTCGGTATGAAAATCTCAACATCAATTCAAAAGGAGAAGGGTGGCGATGTGAAAGAAATGAGTGATTTGAAAGAGAATTATATGAAGATGGAAGGGATGAAAAAGAAGAAAATATGTTGTCCTTTTTTTTTTGGAAATTCCTTTGGTATTTGATGATTTATTTTGTTGTTATATATGTTAGTTTTATAATCCAAATAGGTAAGTTGAAGGATCAAATGAAATTGTCATAGTATGATATATAATGAAGCATAATTTTTGTATGGTATTAAAATTTCAATTTGCTCTACCATAATGAAAATTTGAATTTGTTTGTGTTTGAAATTGGCTTACTTTTCTGTTCTTTTTCTAAAAACTAATGATTCAATATTGTATTTGTTAGTTTTCTCTTCTCACAATTGCCAAAAGAGGCAACTAACAGTACCACTAAAACAAAAATAAAGTTTCATAGAAATAATTGTTTGGGTTTAAAATTATCTTACTTCTCTGCTCTTTTTCTGAAAATGAATGATTCAACATTTCATTTGTTAGTTGCCTCTTCGTGCAATTGCCAAAAGAGGCAACTAACAATCCACTAAAACAAAAACAAAGCTTCATAGAAATAACACAACTCACAATTGTAGGCAAACAGAAATAATTTCGATTCCAAAAGTGAAATTAAGAACAAATCAAAGCTTCCATATTGCATAAGTACCAGAATTTCAGTATTATCTCATACATATAACAAAAACAGAAAATAGTTGTTTCTCCTTCAACCAAGAAACAAAATAGTATCTTATTGGGCATCAAAATAGTACTAAAAAAATCACTGATATCAACATTATAGTTTTCATGGGTCTCGAGGCTATGAAGATGAGGAAGTATTTGAGTTTGAAAGCCTTGATTGATCTCTAATCTGTTGAAGCCTTCTTATTGTGATTATTTGATTTCCTTTCCACTTCAATCCTTGGTTTGAAACCAACATCTCCAGTTACAACATTTGATCTCAAGACTTTTTTTGGTCCAATCGATAATATTTTGCTACTTGGCTGTCTAAGCTACAAAAGTTTTAGAGAATTGAAGCTATTAGAGAACAAACATTATGAATGCCTCACAATTCTTATATTGAATGTTTTGAAACCATTTTCAGCTTGAAACACACTCAAACCCAACACTCTTGGCCTTTTAAATTGGGTTGTGTTTTCAACACCCTTTTCTTCCCTGACAGTAGCATTTCCTTTGGTGCAACATTTGTATTCTGGTCTACATAATGTGTTGTACTACCTTGAGAACATGTAAATCAACTTTTAAGTGGATGATTAACACATCTTGCTTCACTTTCCATTCTCCTACCCCTTCATCTACCACTCCTAGTTCTTGATGATAGTCCAGCACCCCTTGCACTTGCACTGAAACCATGACTTGGTGATCTTCCCATACTTTAGACATGTGGGGAAAAAATGTCCACTAGAAGCACTACTCTGATACTTAAGGTTTGACACCATATCCTTATTGAACTTTGGCACATGAGCACTAGTAGAAGATGTAGCCAGGCCTGAATACCTCTGTCTAAACTGAGAATGAACACCACTATCAAATTTTTGATGAAAGTAATCACCAACATCGGTCTGAGCCCTCTTAGTCTCCATATCACTCTTCTTAAGTTTCTCTTTCTTGATTTGTAGAGCATGAGTCATCAACTAGTAAATATCCATCCTTTGATCAATATGGCAGTTCTAATTCCCTCACCAGGATCTCTGAGATACCTAACACGAACTTACTCATACGGTCCTGATCTTAATGCGCCTAATAATAAATTTATCCAATATATATAGCTAAGTTTCAGAGCAAATTCCTAATCAGAATTGAAATTTTAGAGTCCATTGATTGTGTTTCCTCTTACCAATATGATTAGATGTTTCAGGGTGAAAAACAAAGAAAAAGGAGCGAAAAAGGATACCATGCAAAAGGTCGGAGTTTAGAAGTAGAAGTTGCTAAGGAGAAATGGCCAAGAAGCTGGAAAAATACATTGTGAGGGAGCACCTCTACGTCGCGGAGCTGAAGCCAGCATGTGGAAATGAATTTTACAAAACAATAGAATGGACGATAGACCTGCGTCGCGGAGTTGGCTCAGGCTATTCGAAATGTGCAGCGAGGGAACAGGTCCGTTTCGCGGAACTGGACTCTAGAATTGTGTCACGCCTTTTATTTTAGACTATAAATAGTCCAGTTGTATTATTTTATCATTATGCAATTTTTGAGATATGGGAAAACACGATTTGGGCGATTTTGCTGACATTCTCTAGAGCTTTTCTTCCACTCCTTCATTTTTTGGTAAACACTTCCGTGATCTTTGAATATTATTTGACGATGTTTCATTCTATGAGTAGCTAAATTCCCTTATTCTAGGGTTGTAGCTACGATTAATGGCGTAATAGTATTTATTTCTAGCATGAGATGGGTTTTCTTATGATTGATGCTTGCATTCTTGTTTAACTATTTTAATGACTGATCAATATTAAAATATACTCATTGTCCACTCTTGAACTCGGAAGACGAACAAAGGGATAGACCAAAGAATAAGAGCAGCGTGTTCATTCTAGGGTAAAACTTAGAGTGTTTCGTATATATGATAGGATTATACCTATAGGTCGCGTTTGATTAATATGCAAGATGGTAGCTTAATGCTCCGCTATTGGTTCATACCTATCCCCTCTCAACGATGTAGTTAGGTTGTCAATGGTGGTAGGCGATTAGAGGTCGGGAGATCATGATCGTAAAATCAACCTTGTAAATCAATAATGAGGTTAACCTGTCAAATGCTAGGATAAGTTATTATTATGTTTTAAATTGGTATATGCTACAACCCTAAAATATTTCCCAAATTGCGAAATTCCTTTGTTTGCAACCGTTTAATTGTAGTAATTAATATTTGAAATTGTTCAATTTAGTTAATACAAACAAATTCCTAAAATTGTTTGTCGCATAAGTAAATTTATTTTAGTTACAATAAAGTTAGTGTTTGCTGATTTGAATTCCTTTGTATTTGATAATTCGGCTCGAAAGAGCCGATGTACTACTTGAATGGTCATGTGCACTTGCGTGTGCTTTTGGACACAACAAGTTTTTGGCGCCGCTGCCGAGGACTTTAAAATCGATAGATATATAATTTTTGAGTTTATAAATTATTTGTACAAGTGTTGACAACTTGATCTTGGCTGTTCATTTTACAGGTTCTGTCAAGATTTCACACTGGAAGACGACCAGGACTTGGTAGAGCTTCTAGCTGAACTGGAGAGATTTGTCCGTTACCGGAGAAGGCAAAGAAGACTCACATATCATGTTCCACTTGTCGCTAGTGAACCAGAATTCCCAGAAGCAGGGGAGGATCAAGGCACACCTGCAGTGATGGTAGAAATAAAAGTGAGAGACGTGGCAATCCCACACACCACCAATGTTACTTCAAGTATTTAGAAACCTGCAGTTGGTGGGAAGTTTGAATTGAATCAGAGCATGGTGCAACTATTGCACACAAATAGACAGTTCACTGGTTTATCTCATGAAGAACCACAAGTGCATATTCAAAATTTCCTCGAGATCAGTGACATGTACACTCCAACTGGAGTGAACTCGGATTATGTGAGGCTCACCCTATTCCCCTTTTCTCTGCTAGGGGAAGCAAAAAGATGGTTGAACTCTGAGCCCGCAAATTCCATAACATCCTGGGATGATCTTGCTCAGAAGTTCTTCATAAGATTGTTTCCTTTCGGGAAAACATCTAAGCTGAGAAGTGATATATTGAGCTTCTGATAGAAAGGAGAAGAGAACTTGTATCAAGCTTGGGATAGGTTTAAGTCCATGTTTCTAAGTTATCCATATCATCATCTAGCTAACGAAGTGTTGGTCTACACCTTCATTGAAGGGTTGGAACCAAACACGAAAATTTTACTTGATTTTGCTGCAGGTGGATAAGCTTTGGAGAAGACATATGCTGAGTTGTTTACATTGCTTAATAGGATTTCACAAGGTAATCCTGAGTGGAATGGAGGAGGAGCTAAACTGGTCGCACAAAAGACTGCTAGAGTGTTGGAAGTGGATGCAGTGACTGCCTTAACTGCACAAATTTCAGCAATGCAGAATATGATGACTACATACTTCAGCAATATGTCACTAGGACATCATCAAGCTCAAGTTAATATGGTGCAGCAACCACCAACATGGTGTGAAGTATGTGGAGGTGGAGATCACAATGCTGCTGAAATATGTGGAGCAAACCCAGAATCTGTTCATTTTGTAGGTAATGCCCAACGAGGAGGAAATCACCAAAATTATGGCAATACCTACAATCCAAGATGGCGGAATCATCCAAATTTTTCATGGGGTGGTAATCAAAACCAACACCAAGGACAAAACCAGTATAGGCCGCAAGGTGGTGGACAACATTACAATCAGCAAAGCCGTGGAAACCAACAAGGTCATGGTAATCAACAGGTTGCTAAGCAAGGTGATATGAGTGTAGAGGACATGTGTTGCACCCAAATTGCACATGCAAGTGTATGTGGTCGTTCAAGTATTAAAATGGCTCTTATAAAGAGTCGGGTATCGTACCCATAGAGACTTACGATTAGAATAACTCGATTGTTCCAATTTTTTCAGCTAAGCATAAGTGTTATCAAAATTTCAAGAGTGATTTATTTTTCAAGAGTGATTTATTTTTTGACACTCAACAATAGCCACCCTTGACTTAGAGATTTCTCTCAAGTTAAGATGCACATTGTCCTTGTAAGGACGGGGGGCATCATTAAGGTACTCTCCAAGTTAGCCACATTCAACTTAGGCTTTTAACCTTAGTCGAAGTGCACAATGTCCTAAGGACCAGAGCCAATCCCAGGTTTGAACTTATGGGGCATCATTTTACTACCTTTTTTTTCTCTTCCCCAACAAACTAAACATTTCCACCCTATTTACTCTTTTCGCCGATTTCACTTTTCCTCCTAACATAGTGCATTAGGAGTTTGAGATCAAAACTAACGGTATCAATAAAAGGGATCCGGCTTACTTCCGTGGGTTAGAACAAAATCAAGGCTAAAAAGGCTCAATTGGGCTATACTAGGGATATTATTTCTGAAAAGGCTAATATTCAAGACAATTCAAAGAAAGCTTATTATCATCTACTAAACACAACACCACTTTTATTTCGTTTCAATAACATGTCGTGCACGTTCTAGACTCAGATGCATTACATGGATACTACAAAAACTCACCACTCATGGCACAAGTTCTACTCAAGAATGGATCAATCACAACAACACAATCAATTTATTCACAATGTTCAATTTAAGCTTAAGTTGCAATCATTAAAGTCAAATACACAAGTTCAAATGCAAACATTCATATATCAACTTTAAATAATGCTTTCATACAATTTCCTTTCGGAGTTTCACGCTTCAGCACATATCAACCTAAGACTCAATGACGAAATTGCCCATAAGGCGATCGTCATCCATCTATCATTGGGAAATGTGACTCAACTACGACTACTGACTCAATCCTAAAAAGACAATCTTTTTGTATTTTGTACGATTCAAAGGGACTTTCCTTGGACAAAGAACCGAAAACAACCTCCAAGGAACCCAAAAAAAAATAAAAATACAAAGCAGACTCTAGCAATGTTCAACAATAAAAATATATACAGACCAGGTATGATTTTCACCCTCACCCCACACTTAAACTTTAGCACTGTCCCTAGTGCTTTACAAAAAATAGAACAATGCAAGAGGTAATGTGAGAGTTGGGCCAAATTCAGTGTCGGGCCTCTTTGTCCTCGTGATATCCATGGGTGCTGGGAATAACGATGTCATGTAATCCACGTTCTCTTCCGAAATACCTGCAACATGACACATTCTAGTAATAAGACCACTAAAAGCATACTTGTGCCCTTTATGAACTCGGGCCTTTCGAATCACCAATTTTAGGACAGCTCAGATATTCAACAATGTAGCCATCATCAATGCATAGACCAAGTAAACCCTGTCCCGGGTAATATCCGTGTAGTGGAGCCCATGTATCAAACAATTTATGACAATCTTTAGCTAGACTCATGTCTCCCTAAGTATGTGAGCATAGGGAACAGTTTAGTGATATCTCTTCCCGTATAAAAAGAAAACTGATTCTTGAACCCCTTTCACGCTCATGTCACGTCTATGGTTGGTCCATTTCACCATGGACTGTAGACCATATTGAGTATGTCTAATGGCCCGGTATGGAGGGCGTATGTTCAGCCCTGTAAGCACTAGTGGATCAGTGTCTTGTGGTGTACCTAATATATCATTGATACCCGCGGGAGTGATAGACACATTAACTCCTCGGCAATGGTGCCAAAAACTTGTTGCACCCAAATCGCACACGCAAGTGTACGTGGTCGTTCAATTATTAAAGTGGCTCTTATAAAGAGACGGGTATCGTACCCACAAAGACTTACAATTAGAATAACTCGATTGTTCCAATATTTTTAGCTAAGCACAAGTGTTATCAAGATTTCAAGAGTGATTTATTTTATAATCTAAAAGTCAAACAGAATTAAACAAGCACGATTCAATTTCAAGGGCTTCAAACAATGATTGGGTAAAGTCCAGGGATGCAACTCTTATCAGGATTCATGCAATTATATTGTTTAAATGGGTGTTAATCAACTATCGAATCAATGAATACAAGGTTAAATGCATTATTATGGTCTCCCGACCTCTAATCGCCTACGATAAATGACAACATAACTACATCATTGAGAGGGGATAGACTGGACCAATACTGAACATTACAATTTCTTCATGTATATTGACCAAGCATGGTTTCTAGGTCTATCCCTATCCTAGATACAAATTAACCCTTATTATTAAGAGAAAATCATGCTCCTTATACCCCACGTTCTATCCTCTTATTCCTCTCCCGAGTTTAATTCAGACAATGTGTTTTTTCAATGGTGATCAGGCACGAAATACGAAAAATAAGAACATAAGAAAGATTCATGTGATAATCAACATTAACCCAATGAAAACTCAATAGATTACAATCATCATGTAGCTAACTACAGTATTTAGCTACTCATAACAATAGCTTCGATCAAGTAATGTTTAATTTCCGTAAAAGAGTTTAGGAAAGAGCCCTAAAAAACTGATGAAATACTTTCCAAGTCGTCGTTTTTCAAAACCCCAAAAAAGAATGTTTTAATAAAATAAAATATTAACCTATTTATACTAAAGTCGAAACGGCCAAATATTGTAACCAGGTGCACAATGCGGAGGGCTTCACAAATTTCATTTTGAGCATCTTTTTTCTTCTCCGCGATGCGGTCTTGACACGGACCACTCTGCCTCAATTCGAATCTCGCAAACTAAATTAAAAATCCCTCTCCACGACGCGGATAGGACACAGAGTGCTCTGTCTGGCAATTATTTCATGAGCCAAAATAAAATTCCTCTCCGCGACGCGGAGAGGATACGGATAAGCCTTGGAATTCATTTACTCTTTTTTCTTCCTTGCTTCTTTTTTACTCGGATTTTTTGTGTTCCCCAAACTCCATTACAATGCTCGTTTCTCCATTTAAGCTCACCTACACAACTAATCATGTTGGTTAGTACATATAAAATCAAATGACTCTAATTCTTATAAAATGGGTCCAAACTTGGCCTAAAGGCAAGTTGTTATTAGGTCCTTAGGCATATAAATATGCCTACGATCAACATGATAAACCAAATCATGGCTGACAAAGCTAAGTGGGCAGCATATGTTTAAAACAATCAACTAGCAACTTAGAATTTGGAGAAGCAGTTTGGGCAGTTCGCTAGTGCTCAGAATTCCCGACCACAAGGGGGTTTGCCTGGAAATACTGATCCAAACCCAGAATAGGTAAATGTCGTGAGTACCCCTAGTGGTCGTCTATTGGAAGAGCTAGCCCCAAAGATCAAATTTGCTGAAGAAAAATAAAAGCAGGGAGAGGAAGCTGGATCAAGTGAGCCAAGGGTGGATGAGAAAGCAAAAGCAATACCTCCGCCTCCATTCCCGGAGAAATTCAAAAAGCAGAAGAAGGAGGAATGTTTTGGTAAGGTTATTGAATTACTTAAACAAGTACATGTTTACTTGCCTTTGATTGATGTGTTGCAGGGCATTCCTAAGTATGCCAAATATGTGAAAGATATGGTGGCCAATAAAAGTAGATTGGAAGAGTATGCAACAGTGGCACTCACTGATGAGTGCAGTTCTAGGATCTAGAATAGGCTCCTAACTAAGTTGAAATATCTAGGGATTTTTACTGTGCAAATAAAAATTGATAAGTGCATTAAGGCAAGAGAGTTGTGTGATTTGGGCGCAAGTATCAACTTGATGCCTACGTCCATATTTCTCAAGTTGGGACTAGGAAGGCCCAAGTCGACAACCATAATGTTGCAATTTGCCGACCGTTCGATAGCAAGGCCAGATGGCATTATTGAGGATGTCTTAGTCCAAATGGGAATTTTGATCTTCCCCGTAGACCTTGTCATCTTGGATTTTGAGGCTGACCCAGAGTACCCATTTATTTTGGGACGCCCATTCCTTGCAACCGGTGGTGCGTTAATTTATGTGGTGGCTAGTAGACTGACAATGGGGGCCCATGACAAGGTAGAGGTCTTTGATGTGTACAAGGCAATGAAGTTGCCTGCAATATATAAGGAGTTGTCAGCAATTACAGTCATTGATTAGGAAACAACAGCTAAATATGTTAAAGCCCAAGACCCTTTAGAGAAAGTGTTAATTGGGTAGGACACTGAGGGGGACGCTAAAGCCCAAGAGTTTGCTAGCGTTCTAGATGTCCCAAATATGAATATGCTTCCCAAGTTTGTGGAGCCTTTAAACAGAGTCTTGGGACCACCTCATAAGCCATCAATTAAGGAAGCACAAAAGTTGGAGTTAAAAGCTCTCCCCTCTCATCTCAGGTATGCATTCTTAGGTGCTAATGAATCGTTACTTGTAATCCTTTCTTCTGCTTTGTCTGAAGTGCAGGTTGAGGCCTCTCTGAAAATATTGAGGAAGAGGAAAAAGGCGATAGGCTGGCAGATGGCTGACATACATGGCATTAGCCCAGCTTTATGCATGCACATGATATTTATGTAGGAGAGCCACAAGTCAAGTGTACAACCTCATCGCAAATAAAATCCAGAAATGAAAGATGTTGTGCGCAAGGAAATAATTAAATGGCTGGATGCAAGTATTGTATACCCAATTTTAGACAGCAAGTGAGTCAGCCCTGTTCAGTGTGTGCCTAAAAAAGGAGGCATGACAGTGATCACCAATGAAAAGAATGAGTTGATTCAAACCAGGACAGTGACAGGGTGGCAAATATACATGGATTACAGGAAATTGAATGAGGCCACCAGAAAGGATCACTACCCTATTCATTTTATTGATCAGATATTGGACATGTTAGTTGAGCAAGAATATTATTGTTTCATGGATGGCTATTCAGAATACAACCAAATCATGATTGCACGAGAGGACCAAGAGAAAACTACATTCATTTGGCTGTATGGGACATATGCCTTCAAGCGAATGCCGTTTGGGATATGCAATACCCCAGCCATCTTCTAAAGATGCGTGATGGCCATATTTCATTATATGGTTGAAGATTTTGTGGAGATATTCATGGATGACTTTTCAGTCTTTGGGGAGACTTTTGACAAGTGTCTGGAGAAATTGGACAAGGTGTTGGCTAGATGCGAGGAAACTAATCTCGTCCTAAACTGGGAAAAATGTCATTTTCTAGTGAAGGAAGGGATTGTATTGGACCATAAGGTGTCAAAGCGAGGGTTGGAAGTTGATCGTGCCAAAGTGGAAGTCATTGAAAAGATACCTCCTTCAGTCTCTGTTAAAGGGGTAAGAAGTTTCTTGGGTCATGTTGGTTTCTACAGGAGATTCATTAAGGATTTTTCAAAGACTGCAAGACCCATGTGTAGTCTCTTAGAGTAGGAGATGAAATTCGTCTTCGATGAGCAGTGCATTCAAGCTTTTGAGGCCTTGAAGAAGAAGTTGACAGAAGCTCTAATCCTATCAGTACCAAATTGGGAGCTTCATTTTGAGTTGATGTGTGACGCAAGTGATGTGGTTGTAGGAGCAGTGTTAGTGCATAGGAAAGAGAAGGTGTTCCACTCAATCTATTATGCAAGCAAAACATTGGATGCAGCTCAAACCAACTATACAGTGGCCGAGAAAGAAATGCTAGCCTTGGTCTATGCCTTTGAAAAATTTAGATCTTACTTGGTAGAGACTAAAATTGTTGTTTATATTGACCATGCAGTTATCATGTACCTGTTCAATAAGAAGGATGCAAAGTCGCGGCTGATCAGATGGATTCTGTTGCTGCAAGAATTTGACATAGAAATCAAAGACCGAAGAGGTTCTAAAATTAGATTGCAGATCACTTGTCCAGATTGGAGAGTTCATCACATGTGGGTGAGCAAGGTCAGATTTGGGAAGAGTTTCCTGATGAACAACTATTGGCACTGGAGGTGACAAAATTACCATGGTATGCAGATATTGTAAATTATTTAGTAAGCGGATTGTTCCCACAGTATGCAACCACACATCAAAAGAAGAGGTTGATTTATGATGCTCGGTTCTACATATGGGATGAGCCTTATCTATTCAAGCAAGGCCCTGATAAAATGATGAGGAGATGTGTACCTAAATTTGAGATGAGACAAGCGATGGGCAGTTGTCACTCGTCTGCATATGGGGGTCATGATGGAGGTGAACGCATTGCACATAAGGTGCTCCAATCAAGTTTTTCTGGCCTACTCTGTTTAAAAAAGCTGCAGGGTATGTGAAAAGTTGTGATCAATGCAAGAGAATGAGGACTATTTCCAGATGACATGAAATGCCATTGCATAACATCTTCGAGCTCGAACTATTTGATGTATGGGGGATCGACTTCATGGGACCATTCCCTCCATCCAATGGTAATCAAAATATACTGGTGGCTGTGGACTATGTGTCAAAGTGGGTTGAGGCAGTAGCTCTACCCAACAACGATGCTAAAGTGGTGCTGAAGTTTTTAAAGAAACATATCTTCACTCGATTTGGAACTCGTAGATCAATAAACAGTGATATAGGGATGCACTTCATAAATCAATTGGTGAAGAATATCTTAGCTAAATATGGAGTCAGGCACAAGGTAGCTACAACGTATCACCCTCAAACTAGTGGCTAGGTAGAAGTGTCAAATCGGGAGGTAAAGTAGATTCTGCAGAAAACATTGAATGCCCAAAGGAAAGATTGGGCAATGAAGCTTGATGATACATTATGGGAGTACATGACAGCATATAAGACACCAATAGGGACTTCTCCCTACCACTTGGTGTTTGGTAAAGAGTGTCACTTTCCAGTTGAATTAGAACATCAAGCCTACTGGGCAGTGAAGAAGTTGAATCTGGATCTAGAATTAGCGGGAAGAAAAAGGATGGGTCAGCTACATGAATTGGAGGAATTCAGACTTCATGCCTATGAAAATGCGAAGCTCTATAAGGAAAAAACTAAGTGTTAACATGATGAGCATATTGTGTCCCGACTCTTTGAACCTGGTCAAAAGGTATTATTGTTTAACTCTAGATTTCGGTTGTTTCCAGGTAAATTGATGTCAAAATGAAGCGGACCATTTGAGGTGGTGCGTATGAACAACCATGGAGCTGTAGAGTTATAGAACGAAGGCAAACAATTGATTAATAACATTTCAAAGACACTTCATCCAATTCTAAGCATCAACGGTCGTTAATTAATATAAAACCCAACTAAATGAGTTGGGTTGAATCCCACATGGAGCGGTACGTGTTTCGAATTCAATTGTGAAGTATGAACATGGTAAAATCAGTCATAGGAATAAAAGTTATCGAATAAGTACATCATTCAAATCAGGGGGTGACACGAATCTCAAATGGGGGTTTTGGTTTGAAATTATCATCTACAAACAATGTCAAACAATACGAAATAACAATAATGAGACGGGTTCTTGGGATGTGATTCGATTATAGGCTAATATAGACGAATGGGTAATTGCAACTATTAGAAAGTCGCTAGATATTAGTGAGTAAGCTAGGCTATAGAGGAGATAAACTTTCTCTCAAACAATTTACCCCGAATCAAGTTGATTTCTCTCGAACATCAACAAACATGCAAAATAAGAACAACTCACACCTTAGTCCATTCACTCTCTCGAGCTGAATATGTGAGATTGGGTTTAGGATTCACTCTCTCGAGCTGAACCCAAGTCAAACTAATACCTGCAGACCATCCATCAATAAGTTTAGTTTTAAAACCTCTCTCTCGAGCAAGCCAATAAAACAAGGGTAGAAGAACTACATTTGCAACTGCAATTCTTAAATTAAACAACAATTAATGATTAAACTCACTTCTAAATAGAATTTAAACTAACAATTAGCAATACCCATAAACTAAATCAGCCCATAATCACATAGTCTCACCCCAAGAATCGGGGTTTTAGCTAGACATCATAAAAAGGTAAAAACAGTTACCAAATTGATTATGTATCAACTGGGTAATTGTAGATTCGTCCTTACAATACTCCAATTCGAAGAATCTCAAAGACCCACTCAATTTCTCAAAAGTGAAAAACTTCAATTCTTTAAAACTTAGGAAAAACTAGAGAAAACTGTCTCACCAGTTCAAAACTCAATAATAAACTAAAAATATATGAGCCAAGATTCTAACCTAAATGTTCAAAGATGTATTTATAGTCGCCAAAAATGTGCTGCGAAGAGTCACTCGGCGAAGTAAGTCGGGCTCGCTGAACCACTCGGCGAGCCGCCCTTTGGTCATTTCCATCGCCCTTCTGCCTTGCCATTCAGCATCCTCAAGGTCTGTAACTTTGGGCTTTCCAAAACTGCATCGCGAAACCACTCGACGATTTGCCGACTGCTTTTCTCTCTCGCCAACTTGGTTCTTTCCTTCAAGGCTTGGCATACTGGATCTTTAGGCGGTTAAGTAGCCATTCGGCGACTCGCCAAGTGGACTTGGCGATCACCAGGCTTGTTTTTCTTCATTCTTTCAGCTCACTTTGTTCCTTTTTGCAAATTAGTGTCGTTGCTTTGTTCCTCAATCCATATACCTGGAAATCAAGGGTTTTACATCAGTTATTGGCACAAAATAAGCATTTGAGGATACTAAATCTATATTAATAAAGCCCTAAATGAGTCCAAATCTCAGACTAATCAATAGACTACGTTCATAATGAATGGACAGATGGTGAATCATTACTTCAGACAAGAAGTGGATCGAGAAGAAGAGAGTGTTGATTTGCGCAATGAATGATGGGGAGCTGAGTCATGCCGCGACGTTAAATCAGGCGCTACTCGGGAAGCAACCTGTGACTTTGTACTCTAGAGGATATTTTCTTTTTATTTTGTTTTGATAGGTTAGTTCTTGTTATATTTAGTTATAGGTTAGTTTATTTATTTTAGAAGTTGTAAAAACAAAATAGTGGAGTTCGCGACAAGGCCGCGTCGCGGACTTGTTTCTGCATAGTGATGGACGCCCCAGGAGAAGGTTCAAGAATGCAAGGAAAGGTTGCGAGATCTACGTGTCGCGGGCCCATTTCTTAGAATTACTACAATGGTGAGTGATTAACAGTGGAGTCCGCGACCTGAGCACGTCGCAGACCTGATTCCACCACGTACAGAACCTCCCTCGTGTCGAATCGAAAATCACAAGGCATGTCCGCGATAGCTCCGCGTCGCGGACCTTGTAAGTTTTCCCACTTTTTTCATTATAAAGTCAGGTTTTACCTGACTAATATGGTAAAACCCGACCCCAATTTTCTTTTAATTCACAAATCCGCCTCTTTAACCCCATTCTCTCCCCATAACTTCATCAATTTCCTTTCACCCTTAATCTTAACTCTTTTCCTCAATTAAATCTGTGTCGCAAAGTTGAAAGATCATCATCAAGTTCTTCAATTTTCCTTCTTTTAAACACTCAGGGTATGTTTCTCACATCTTTTATTCTCTCTTTTGGGGTGAAATTTTGATGTAAGTAATGAAGGGGAGGGGATTGATGGGTGATGTTTTTGAAATTGATTGTTCCTTGTATAAGCTGTTATAATAGGTGAAATGATTTAATTGTTTAACCTAATTTATGGAACCCATGTCTATACACCTTGTTGAAATACTAGAGGTGAATTAGAAAGATGATACTTTGAATGAGTTGGATGAAATTTGGGTTTTTGTGAAGTCTTGAGTAGCAAATATGTTATGAAGGGAATGATTGAGTAAAAGCATGGATGTTGGTTCGAATTCTTGAGTAGAATCATAGTAGAAAGGGTTTGTATGCTTAAATTGTGATGAGTTTGAGAATAATATGCTGAAAATAACAATGGGAAGTCTGAGTACCGTGTTGTTTGTGAAATTTGTGCTTGAAAATAAGTGTGGGGTGATCTTTCATGATTGGGTCACATTACCTGAAAGTGTAATTGTTTCATTGCATGATATTATGTCTTGCACGAAAGATCTGGAAAAGCGGTCGCGTCTAGTAACCGTAAGATAGTGAGAACTAGCACAACCATTCTCCCAGCACCGACAGTCTTACGAGGGAAGAACCAATGCTATGGGGCTAAGGCAGTCACATCCGAGGGAAAATTGGTATAAATCACACACTGAAGCCAAGTACTTTTCAGATGTGATACTTGATGATGTGTAATTGGAGAGGGATTCCCTCAAATTATGCACCTCCTGCAAGACTTGCGCATGGGATTCATCTTTCAGGACCCTCCGTAGTGCAATTTGAGCGTGGTTCAGGAATTTTACCCCAATTGGAAACCTGATGGTCATTCTCATTTTGTAACAGTGCGAGGTGTGGAGGTCTCTCTTACACCCTCAGTTATCAATCAAGTACTGGGCATTACAGAATCCCCTTTTGATATCCTGACTGGCTTAAATATCAGCCCTCCGTATCAGCAGATTCGACACACTTTCTGTGGTGCGCAGTCCACTGCCAAGTGGATTCTACATGGGAACTGGGTCTATCATCAGTCCTACCCTTATGCACATATGAATCGAGAAGCCCGGGTGTGGCTTAAAATTATCATAAACTATTTAATACCAGGTCTGCATTTCACCGAGGTGACAAGAGACTAAGTGTGCTTGGTCTATGCTCTGATGAAAGATTTACCCATCAAATTCGGCGCAGTGTTGAAATCATCCATGTGAAAAGCAAAAGTGCATAGAGGTCGAAGGTATGCATTTGGGGGACTAATTACTAGTTTGTGTAGCAGAGCAGGAGTACCAAAGGAAGTTATGGATTACTTAACACCTTTATTCACTACACCCCTAGATGTCACAGAGACAAAGGGGCCAGAGAATATGCATAGACCCACCCTCACTACACTAGAGCGCAACAACAGGGATGATCTGATTACTGCACGCATGTTTGGACTTGAAATGCTACGCCACAGAAATGGGTGACGAGCTTCAACTCAGGAGCAGTTGGATGAAATTGCAACAAGGTACCCCCTGAATGAACACGATGATGCATTGCTGGGACTCGAGCCTGCATTTCTGGAGCCCGTATGGGATGATGTTCCAACTGATGAAGACAAGAGACGAACCATGTCGAATAGTGAATCTGATTCTGATGCATAGAAGGGTGACATGTTGTCTCTTGAGGGCACCGACGACGATGCTGACATGGACGAATGATCAGAGAAGTACACCCGCCCTACTTTGCTTTCATTTTGATATATGTCAAATTAGGGACAGTGCTGCATTTTTAAGTGTGGGATGGGAGTATTATATCTGTGTAAATATTTTTGGTTTTGCTATTTTGTTTTGGGTTCCTTTGAAGTTGTTTTCGGTTCTTTGGCCAAGGACAGTCCTGTTGAACCGTATAAAAATGATTTTGTTTCTTAGTATTGAATGAGTGTCATTGTTGAGTCAAGCTGCCCTATGATAGATGAATGATGACCGTCTTAAGGGTAGTTTCTGACATTGGGTTTGTAGGGTTGGAATCTTACTAAGGCTGCACAACTACATTGAGTTAGGGTGAAGGTTGAAGATAATGGACGACTCTGTGTTGAGACATTTAGGCTCTTGTATGTGACTCTAAATGGCTTGTGCTTAAAATGAATTTGTGCCAGTGATGGAGAAGTAGTCTGTAGTGATCAGTTATGATTTGAATGTGTGCCATGTGTGTGAGGCTTGTGTATTCCTTGCTACTAATTGATGTCCAGAACTTGCCTGATGTGTCTGCAAAGCGAAAGAGAGGATAAGGAGTTGAGGAAGTGATATAGGCATTTTCTTTGATAGCCTTGTTTGTTTTCTTCTTGTACCCACCTTGATTTATATCCTTAGTTAACCCCATCGAGGCTTTGACTTATTCTTTGGTAGACAAACATGAAGCTTATTCCTATTCCTTCTATGGCCTATAATTTTGATCCAAAATCTCTTAAGCGCTTGGAGTGAACAATAGTGAAGGAAAAGAAAGAATGAAGTGTGTATTGCCTTTGCGTAAGTATGACTTGTATATAATAATAATAATAATAATAATAATAATAATAATAATAATAATAATGGTTCCGTACTGGGAAGAAATGAAAGCTGAGTGCCTTACAACAAAGGGTTGAGTGGTTGCAGGAAAAGGGGCATAAGAAGAAAGTTATTAAAAGAAGGTCCAAAAATGAAGTTTGTCATGTATTAAAGCGCTTGGGAATGCAGTCACTATTCATAGCCAAAAATTGTTTCTACCCATCCCATAGCCTACATTACAACCCTTAAAAGACCTAATTGATCTTGAACTTCCGCATTCTTGAAAGTAGTGATGCAGTACACTAAGGGTAAGCCTATGGTTCGTTTGTTATGGCATGTGAATTCTTTTGAGAGTTTGAGCGAAATTTGCTTCCCACACCCATTATTGTTTGATTTTTTATATGTGAGTAATTTAGGGTGTTCACTTGTGGTGAGGGCATATGTTTAATGAGGGCTGGTAACTGATATAACTATGTATCCAAAATATGTGCATGAGTTTGCTCCGCTCTAAGAGTCCATTCTTGAGGCTAGAAGGCTTTGTGCGAGTTGTCCAAACGAGTGAATGATGTTGCTATGCTGTTGTGAAGCTCTTGTTGCCGAAGTTGGAATGCCTTTAGATGGAAGTGTAGTAGAGTCGTCAGATGTTTGAAAGTGCGGAAGTGTTCGAGGACGAACAAAGCTTTAAGTGTGGGGTGGTAATCTTAGGCGTATTTATGCGCCTAATAACCAATTTATCCCGTATATATAGCTAAGTTTCAGAGAAAATTCCTAATCGGAATTGAAATTTTGGAGTCCATTGATTGTGTTTCCTCTAACCAATATGATTAGATGTTTCAGGGTGAAAAGCAAAGAAAAAGAAGCAAAAAAGGACACCATGCAAAAGGTCAGAGTTTAGAAGTTGAGGTTGCTAAGGAGAAATGGCCAAGAAGCTGGAAAAATTCATTGTGAGGGAGCACCTCCGCGTCGCAGAGCTGAAGTCAGCATGTGGAAAACGAATTTTACAAAACAGTGGAATGCGCAATGGATACGCGTCGCGGAGTTGGCTCAGGCTATTCGAAATGTGTAGCGAGGGAACAGGTCCGCGTCACAGACCTGGACTCCAGAATTGCGTCACATGTTTTATTTTAGACTATAAATAGTCCAGTTGTATTATTTTATCATTATGCAGCTTTTGAAAAATGAGAAAACACGATTTGGTCGATTTTGTTGACATTCTCTAGGGCTTTTCTTCTACTCCTTCATTTTGGTAAACATTTCTATGATCTTTGAATATTATTTGATGATGTTTCATTCTATGAGTAACTAAATGCCCTTATTCTATGGTTGTAGCTACGATTAATGGTGTAATAATATTTATTTCTAGCATAAGATGGGTTTTCTTATGATTGATGCTTGCATTCTTATTTAACTATTTTAATGACTGATCAACATTAAAATAAACTCATTGTCCACTCTTGAACTCGGAAGCCGAATAGAGGAATAGACCAAATAATGGGAGTAGCGTGTTCATTCTAGGGTAAAACTTAGAGTTTTTCGTATGTAGGATAGGATTATACCTATATGCCGCATTTGATTAATGTGCAAGATGATAGCTTAATGCTCCGCTATTAGTTCATGCCTATCCCCGCTCAACGATGTAGTTAGGCTGTCAATGGTGGTAGGCTATTAGAGGTCGGGAGATCATGATCGTAAAATCAACCTTGTAAATCAATAATGAGGTTAACCTGTTGAATGCTAGGATAAGTTATTATTATGTTTGAAATCGATATATGCTACAACCCTAGAATATTTCCCAAATTGCGAAATTCCTTTGTTTGCAACTGTTTAATTGTAGTAATTAATATTTGAAATTGTTCAATTTAGTTGATACAAACAAATTGCTAAAATTGTTTGTCGCATAAGTAAATTTATTTTAGTTACAATAAAGTTAGTGTGTGCTGATTTGAAGTCCTTTGGGTTTGATAATCCGGCTTGAAAGACTCGATGTACTACTTGAGTGACCAGGTGCACTTGCGTGTGCTTTTGGACACAAAAGGTCCCTAGAGTCGGCTACCATAGCTAGAACATACTTGGAGAGTTGAGTGAATTTCAAAGCTTATTCCTTCATACTCATATTACATTTCCTCAAATTAATGACCTTTTGCACATTATCCTCTCTCATCTCAGGAGAGAAGAATCGATCTAGAAAATTCCCTTTAAACTTGTCCAAATCCAAAGGACCTGCATTAATAGCCCTTTCTTCCTTCCATTGCTCAAACCAAATCTGAGCAACCCTTTTCAATTGAATAAGGAGCCAAATTGCACTCTTAACCAGAGTGATACCTATGATCTCAACAATCTTTTTAATTCCCTCAACAAACTCTTGTGGATCCTCGTCCACCTTAGAACCATGGAATTATTGAGGATTTATCTAAGTGTAGTCCCGCACTCTTGTCATTGCGGTACCCATAATTGGGTTCATGAGAGATACAACCTCACGATTGGCTTGAGCAGTTATGGCTTGGGCAAGCACTTGGAAAACAGTCTTAAACTCATCATGAGTGACTTTCTCGACCAAGGGATCAATCAGAGCTTGTGGTGTTTTTTGTTCCACATTCAAATTCCTTCTCACGTGAGCTCTTCTTGGAGGCATAGTTTTGAAAACACATAGTACGTGAGTTAGAAGGAAACTTCATAGAGTTTTACTTCATTGCACGACTAAGAGTATGAAAGAATTGAAGTATTTCTTAAACATCTCGTAGCTTCTCAGTCATAAATGTGGCGTGCTTCACACCCATGAACAATATTCTACTTAACTGGACTTTCAGACACCTTAATACACTTGAACTTGATGCTCTAAATACCAAGTTTATCACGGTCCAAGACTACTCCCTAGACGAGACATGTAGTTGGAATCCCAATAGACTACAAGCGAACTACATGGCATAACATGGCACTAAGAAAGCATACATAACCGAAATGACATGGAAAGTTGAATTGAGCCTCAAATGACTGTATCAACATAATATGAAAATTTGAGTACAAAGACACATAAGAAGAAATATACTAATGTATGAAATAACCTATCACAATCCAAAATGGATATGATGTCACTCGTCTTATCCCACCAAGACAAGTCAGCCTAAAACCCAACCATTACGATAAAATGAGGAAATAAGATAAAAATAAAAGTTTAATAACAATTACTAATGCGGATAACATGTCAACTAAACTAAATCCCCAAAACCTGGTTGTCACGTGTCCAAGCCTGTAATGTGTTACAATAGATTTGAAAGAATATACATAAGTCTCAAATGATGTTGTCTCTAAAGTAGAACAAAATCATAAATAGAATAAACGGATCCACTAAGATGACAAGCAACTACCTCACAAAATCAACTAGAAGCCTCAGACAAGAAGAGAAGAGACATTATCACAAAGATTTGTGCTCGTAACCTACACAAATGTAAAATCCATGGGTGAATACCAAACCACACGACACTGAGCAAGCAAACTCCTAAACCTAAAGTTAAGGGTATAGAATAGGTGTACTCCTTATACCCCAACCGAACCTCCATAACTATAACCTGCATAAAAACTAGCCCAACCTAATAGTTCATAATTCACATAGAACATAGTTCACCACACCACTTCAACAATTAAAGGTCAACAACATGCAAGATAAAGTTCAACAATCACAAGTTCCACATAAAATTACTCGTAAGTTCATAAATGATAAAGATGCGCAATTCAATGAAATGCAATGTCAAGTCTAGTGATGCTTGTCTCACCTAACGATACACACCCGTTGTCTTTTAGTCCGGGACCTATGAGGGATTTATCAGTCTATGCATTCATCGCAGCGTGAAACACAAACCTCGATAATAGAATTATTTATGGCGTATGATACGTCCCTCCAATTATAATATATGTTGCGGTGCGTGACACATCCCTCAAGATGATACATACTCTTTAATTCTTTATTTGTTCTCAATTCACATAACACTTGTCATAACCATGTCTCAGAATCAATGTAAATGACATGTTCACATAACTAATAGGGAGATGACCATTTGCATAACAATGTACAATTCACAACAACACAATCGTGATACAACATCAATAATGAATCAATAAACCTTTCGAACTATTTTCAACACATCACACACCAATAATTAATCATGTTGTCTTTTATTACCCCTTTTTCATCATTAGTATTATTCAATATGAACAAGTCAACCCATCATAAAGTCTCATTTCTCCCCAACACATAACACAAGAAAATACACGATTCTATACACTTAACAAGGGTCAAGAAATTCACTTGCCCCAAACAATCGAACAATTACTCTGGACTTGAGCCTTACCCTTTTGTTGGGCTTCCAAATCAATGCAATTTATTCAAATAAATAATCAAAATAAAATTTTGAAACTAACAACACCCATAGTACTATGTGTCTAACCTAGAACCAAAAACTCATCCAAATCTCTAATCAAACTCCAAATCTTAATACCAATTAATATGCCAAGTCTCATATTTCCTAAAATTCAAGGCTAGGGTTAAGTTTTAATTCCTCCAAATGACATAATTATAATAGTATTCATATAATACAATACATTTAATATTTAATTACATATACTAATAACTCAAAATTTGAATCAAATTTATAATATTATAGGGAAAATTCCAACACATAACCAAAGTTAAAAGAAACTTGTACAGTTTCAACCATTGAAAAAGAGGGACATATATATACAAGAGCTAACCTTTATCTCAATTGTTATATACCCTATCTAATTATTACTTAAGATTGGTCATCATTGTCAGATTAGTTGTCTTTAAATTGTTTGACACCTTCGGCCATAACATAACATAGATGTAGACACTATCTTAGCAATCAAATAATCAAGGAAGCATATCCAAATACCTTTAAAATGGCAGCATCATTATCCACTTCTCTAGGTCTAAAAGCATCGACACCCCTGAGCTAGTGTTTCTTTATGTCAAATTAAGTTCTCTCATCTGATAATTTTAGTCGCAAGCGATTGTGTTGTGATAAATTATTAACCCCATTAACTTATTTTCATATGGGTCAAGTGATGAAGGATAATAAATAAATTATGGACCTGACCCATTAACCATTAATTAAATAAATTAATTATTTAATAAATATCCATTAATTAAATAAATGTAGCTAACAAATAGCTCTAATTTCCCAAACAGCTTCACCGATTGATAAAAAATTACTCGAAGCAACTATCAGGAGGGAGTAAAATGGTAATTTTCTGAAAATTTTCAAAAATGACCTTCACGTTATTCACCACTAAAAACCATGTTCGTCCTCGAACATAAAGTAAAAGAAAGTAGAATACTTGACGTTACCAAGCGCCTAAGGTATGATTTTCCATCCCTTCAAGTGAACTCATACTTAGGATCATTCAATCAAGATCAACTATCAAGAACTGAACTTTCGAATCAAAATTTGGTAAATCTACAACTCAAGAGTGATTATGAAGTCGTGGACTAACCTATGAACCTAATTTGAACTAAATTCCTCTAAACAACAACACACCTACCAAGACGAATCTTTTCTCACATAACTACAAAATTTTTTTGATTCAATTATACAGGTTAAAATCAAGAGCGTACTTGAATCAACCACTAAACCCTCATAATGCAAAAACCATCACACCTCTTAGCAAGATTCCATTCTCACAACATAATCCTCCCACGAGCTTAAGCTGTAAAAATCATATCTTTGGCATTCATTTTTTGGGACTATGTTTTTTTCTCTATTCTACACGTAAAGATCACTGCTTTATGCTCGACTTATCCACTCTCGAAGATATTCTTGATTTATGTTTGATGCTTTCAAAACAGCACAAAAATATAACCACTTCTTCTCTTGAAAGTTTAATTTTCTTTGCACTAGTTAATTTGCTAAAAGCCCAAGTATTCAACTCTCTTGCGAAAAATCTAAAATCTAAGTGTATTTCATGTTTGAGTGTGATTTGAAGACCGCAAACCCCCGTTCACTGCCCCACAGTAGGTAATACTTGCCCTTTTTACCTTTATTTTATCACTGCAATTAAAATGCTATGTATGCTCTAAGAAGTTTATGTGTCAAGACTCAAGAGTGAATTTTTTTTCTTTAGCTATACTGAAGTTTGAAAGTAGTGTTAAAAATGTATTTGCGTTTTCTTTCAAATGAAGTTAGTTCCTTTTGGTTCCAAGTGAATATTCATTTTTTTAATTAAAACTGGGCACTAAGCACTTTATTAAAATAAAATCAATTATAGGTACAACAGACAAAGCCCAAAAGTTACCTGGGAGAATGAATTATAGGTGACAAAAAAGAGTTGAAATGTAAAAAGAGTGACTCTAGTTTTAATTATTAAGTGTAGGTGACAAATTTTTAATCAATTTTTAAAAATAATTAAATAAGTCCTCAAGTTTTTGTTTTTACACTTTCACCCACATTTAAGTAAAACCCTAATTTCAAAAATAGGAAAACCCCAAATCAGTTTTTTTTTGTTCTCTCCCAACATCCCGCTCTTTTCACATTTTTTTTGCTTCTAATCTTCATCACTAGCACTTCTTCTTCTTCTTCTTCTTCTTCTTCTTCTTCTTCTTCTTCTTCTTCTTCTTCTT
>JAJOOH010017856.1:0-19010 GCA_029582605.1 Solanum gracilifrons
CATCAGTGGTGAGTCCTCATTCTTCGAGGACTAGTGACATGTTTATCTTTATCGCTTTTAGTCTTCAGTTTCAGTTTTGCTAGATCTAGTTGGGGCATGTCCCAACATTTCTAGTCAGTTTAGAGGCTTATTTCAGACATAGTTAGATTCAGTTTAGTGTTGAGTTAATATCTTCTTTGTATTAAACTCATCAGTTTTCATATATCTCAGATATAGTATATGGGTATTCCCCATTTTTTTCAGAATTATTTATGATTTAGCTTCCGCATCAGTTTATTATATTTAGTATGCTCATGATCATGCCAACAGGGTTAGCTTGGGATCACTTGTGGTCCTAGGTCCCGTGTCCGCGTCTCGGGGGTAGCTTGGGGCGTGACAATGTTTCTCAAGAAGAACATCAAAATTCATTGCAACATAAGGAGTCACAAAAGATAAACTTGCTCCTAAGTCTAGCAAAGGATAAACATCAAGAGTTAAGACTTTGATCATACTAGTGACAACATCTGGCGAATCCTTTTGCTCTTGGCGGCTAGTGATAGCATATAGGGGGTTTACTCCTCCGTCTGCCCCTGAAGTAGCTCCTCTAGATGCAGCTCTATCTTGTGGAGCAACTGATGAACATTGGGCTCTATTTCCCTGATTCCCATTACCTTGTCGGTTCTTAGGGAACTCTTTCATGAAGTGACCCTCTTGACCACACTTGAAACAACCAGTGGAGCCATAACGACACTTACACGGGTGGTTCCTACCACACTTAGCACATGCAGGAGCCCAATTGCCTCTTTGTGCCACACTACCCTGAGACTGTGTAGGTCTAGCTCTAAAGTGCTGTGAATTCTGACTATTGTACTCAACTTTGTTTCTGGGTGCAGGTCCCTTTTACTTTTGTTGAAAGGAAAAACGGTTCACATTACTCCTTTGCTTCCTAAACTCATTCATTATCTTAGCTTTCTTGTTCCTAAACTCTTTACTATCCCTAAGTGTCTCTTCCTCAACCTGCTACACATAAACCATCAACCTTACTATATTCATGACCCCTATTAGCGTAGCTACCTTGCCCACTTTACTTGACAGACGGGACAACCTAGCAACAAATAGACTTATCCAGCCCCTCATATCTGCAACCATCTCCAGAGCATATCGGGAAAGTTGGGTGAACTTCAAGCTATACTCATGAACACTTAGCAAATCCTACTCAAGGGTAAGGAATTCTCATACCTTGGCTTCTCTCAGTTCATGGGTAAAGAAATGCCCCAAGATTGCACTCACGAACACAGCCCAACTCAAAATCGGTGCATCCGCAGCCCTACTCTTCTTCCACTGGTCAAACCAAGTCCTAGCAACACTCTTCAGTTGATATGCAGCTAGTTCCACTCGCTCAGAATCGGCAACGTGTCTAACCTCAAACACATTTTACAATTACTCAACAAAATTTTCTGGATCCTCAGTCGTGCTTGAACCAGTGAAGCTTGGAGGATTCATTCTTAAGAACTCACGGATCCTCAAAGTATCAGCCTTTTCCTGTCAAACCCCTCTTTGTTCCCCAACCTGGTTAGTCACATCTTGACTCAGCATTCGGATTGCTTCCCAAAATTCAGCATTGGTGACCTCTCCCTGGGGTTGCACTTCTGGTGCATTAGGTACCCCTTGCTCCTCAACGTTCCTCTGAGTAGGACGACCTCAGACAGCTCTTCGTGGAGGCATAATTTGAAAGACATACACAAGCACGAGTTAGAAAAAGACTTTATAGAGATGAACTATATCGCATGAAATGAATATGAAAGAAGTGAGATAGTTCGTAAATGTTGCAGCCTCCTAATTATCGATGTGGCACGCTTCACATCGATAACTAGGAATCTACAGACACGGCTTCAAAGACTCCCTAGGACACTTGAACTCTTGTCTCTGATACTAAGTTTGTCACTCCCCGAGCCTACACCTTGGGTAGGACTGGCACTCGAGAACTATTATTGACCCCAAGAGAACCCTTGGCCTAGCTTAACTCATAGCGGAAGACTTAAATAACAAGAAAATAGTCTCAAAGGACAACGCATGTAATATATTAAAGAAATATTAGACTAGCCGAAATGGCAACTCAAGTCTTAACATCAACAACTAAAAATGGAAAGACTAAAGAACTATAACTATTCATCTATGAAGCCTCTAAAATAAGGAGGGATGTCGGGACAGGACCCCGGATCATCCTAACAACTCAACTACTAAAATATAAAAAGGGGTCCTTTGAAAAGCAAGGAGACTTGCAAACTGACTCTGAGTGCTCAACTGGATTAATGAGGAACTGGATGCTGATCCTGGTTACCTGTATCTGCATCATAAAATGATGCAGGCCAAATGGCATCAGTACATTGAATGTACGAGTATGTGAGGGGAAAACTAAACATGACATCAACTTGAAATAAATCTGAAAAGAACACTTACCTTAGCTTTACTCAACTCATAGATACTCAACTCAAATCCAAAGTAAATCAATAATAAAGATGCAGTTTATACAAATTATTTAAAACAGTAAGTGACAACTCAATTTGTTAAAGAAATACAATAACAACTCCGTTTACATATAAAGTAATATAATACAATGGGAGTTTCTCTAACCAACAACCATCACTATGAGCTAAAGTGATGATACAATGTCTCCCCAACGCTGCCAAAACTGTCCTATACCTTGCCGTGATATAGAATGCCTCAACTAAGTGGATCCACTAGTCTACGCTAAAAAAGCACTAAGGAATCATCTAAAAAGTATGACCCTTTCTTACCCACGATGGCTACATAGTTTATGAAGACTTGAGTTATTATGAACTCGTCCCCATATCGGTGCTCAATACTACTCCCAAAATATACTCAAACTCATATGTTGTTAAAACCAAAAAATTTTCTGTGATTTGAGATAATTACACAAAAACTAGCTTAAAGGCTCTCTTGGAAATCGGTGTTTCCTCTTTTGTTTAAATGTAAAAACATTTCATTTCTTAGGAATACTTAGTTCCCGTATAATCTTTTGAAGAAATGGAACTTTACTCTGACTTTTTACTCAACTCAAAACTCAAGCCTTAAAACAAAGTTAAAACGTTTGTAAAAGACTTTTAGAAAATCTATGAACTTCTCTTGACTTGACTCTTAACTTTCCTTGAATTGAATTATGGATTCAAGGATCATGATCTCATGTTTATGGATGATTTCATGATGTTTAGACATTCCTTAGAGTGTAGAAATCAACTAGAAAACTTAGGTACGTTGCTAGGGAACTCAAACGGAAAGAAATGGGAAAAGGTAGAAGGCCTGGCGACCCTAGCGCAGAGAGTGGCGTGGGCGACAGCCGTGAAACTTCAGACACTAGCTTGGGGTGCTCTGGCTGGCGCGGCGCCCCAAAGGCCAAATTTCAGAAACCCCTTTGGGGCGCTCTGATAGGCGTAGCTCCCGGGCCCCCTCCCCAGATTGTGACGAAATTTCTTGCTCGTGTTTCAACTCTATACCCTCTAGATTTGATTGGTTCTTTCCCCCCAAACACTTAGATTCGACTATAACACCAATATATGTAGGAATCTACTCAAAAACACACCTAATTTCATAAATCAAATCAAGAAACGTCTGAACAACTTCAACAACAAGAACCCAGAAGAACTTAAACAAATTTCATCAAGAACTCATAATCTTTTCTTTCGAGAACACAATTACGTTGAATTGAATCATGATTGGCACGTGGTTGAACTAACACAATTCTATGTGATCTCACATACCTCGTAGGATTGAATACTTGGCGAAATCCACAACTAAAAGTGCAAGAACTTGACGAAACTTGAACTTTTCTTCTCCTTTCTCCTCTTTTCTCTTTTCTCCAAGCCCTAGCGTGTTTTGGTAAATGCGTAAACTGATCTAATTCTGATTATACCCCAATTAAACTTCAAAAAACGAAATTAATTAATTGGGTATGGAAAAGACAAAAATACGCTTCCAAAATCCGAATTAGACTTTCTTTATCTAAACAACCCAACTTCAAATGGGTATATCTCCCTCATACGAACTCAAAATCACGTAAACTCGGCGGCGTTGGAAATATAATTCAAAGATATTTCCTACGGTATCTTGTAGCACACCTAAATCATCCTGAACTAGGAGTTATGGTCGTTTGAAGTTGACCAAAAACTCAAACTTAACTTAATTTAACTAATTTTCCAAATTTTTCATTCTTTCCAAAAATGACTCTTTCTAATTCTAGCTCTTTCAATTAGCGGGGTATTACAACTAGCCTTCACCTTTCATTAAAAGTTGTGACTTTTATGAAAAATTGCGGCTTTTACGAAGAGTTGCGGCTTTTTTGAAGAGTTGTGACCTTTCTAAAGGATTGTAACTTTTCCAAAGAGTTCTGACATTTTCAATAAGGCACAATAAGAATTTGTTCACACTACCCTTTGATTCTATAAATAGAGCGATTTTCTCTCATTTTAAAACAACGAAAATTCTAAACTTCTTCTTATGCACCATGACATAGATAACTACACAATAAATTAATTGATCATATTCAATATGAAGTATAGACAGATTCTCAAGTTTACTGCAGGTTGTAAATACTTTTCTTGAAGTAATAAATGTTTTTCTTGACACTGCGATTGGAATAAAAGTGTAGTTTCAAATTGAACTTCATCACTCTGGTATGCTGATTTTAAAAAAACACCCAACCAAACTGAATAGTTTTGTAATATTTTTCTCTTTCAAGTATATATAATAAGTTCAATTGTTGTCCAATATGATGCATTCTCTCTTTAAGATTCCATTTCAATAATTACTTATGATACATTCAAATGCAGAACTTTAAAATGATATATGTAAAGCAAAAGGTAGGGCTGAACTTTCTACACGTTAGAATTAGAATGTTTGTTCACTTTTTTAGCCTTTTAAAATTTATTTATCCCTTCACCAACGATTATTTATTTATTAGAAAATTTAATATCTCAGGTTTATGTTCATTTGATTCCCCAAAAATATCAAATAGTAATACTTCCTGGAAGTAAAATGATAAATTATAAAATCAAATAAAAGATGATTGATTGAAGGATAAATGATAAGATGCTATAATTATCATTTTTCTTTACATTATTAATGTTCGTTACTATGTAATCTATTATGTAAGATAATATAATGTTTTAGTATTAATGACTGATAGGTTTTAAGCATTACTTTATAAATTCTGTGATATTAAATTTCTGCGCGAGGCGCAGGTAATTTTACTAGTAGCGCGATAAAGCTATAACATGACAATGTGAAAGTAGTATCACAATTTGTGTGTACCTTTTATAATTTGAGAGGATCATAGGTAAAAGTAAAACTATAAGCAGGTTTGAATTTGTTGGTTAATATAAGTGGCAACGTTATCCTATTTAGCAATGACTCTGGTTCTATTATGTCCTTAATTTTGTCAACTTTTTTTGGTTGCTGAAATAGTTTTCAAGTAAAGATGGTTTTTGGACTTTGATCTGGGAGGGTAACACAACTAGTCAGACCATTGGAAACTCAAACTCTGCCGAGTCAATCTATTCAAAAGAGATGCAATAGTGAAAAAGCTCTGAACAAATCGCCGGTAGTAGCCCAAAAGTCTCACAAAACTCCGGATCTCAGTAAATGATGTAGGTCTTGTCCAATCTCTCACTGCCTCAATATTGGCTTGATCTACCCTAATACCCTCCTTGAACACCACGTGTCCCAAAAATCCCACAGAATCAAGCAAAAACTCACACTTTGAGAACTTGGTATGAAGCCTCTCTTCCCTCAATCTCAGGAGTACAATCCTCAAATGTTGATTGTGATCCACCTTGTTCTTGGAGTACACAAAGATATCGTCAATGAACACTATCGCAAAGGAATCCAGATAAGGTTGGAACACCCCGTTCATCAACTACATGAGCGTTGCAGGGGCATTAGTCAAACCAAAAGACATCACAAGAAACTCATAATGCCCATAACAGGGCTTGAAGGTTGTCTTAAGGATATTTTGATGCCCTAATCTTCAGTTGGTGGTAACCGTACCTCAAATCAATCTTAGAAAAAAAAGATTCACCCTGAAGCTAATCAAGCAAATCATCAATACGAGGAAGAGGATACATATTCTTCATAGTCATTTTGTTCAAATGTCGATAATCAATACATATCATCATGGATCAATGCTTCTTCCTCACAAACAACACTGGAGCACCTCATGGAGAAAAACAAAGGCGAATAAACCCCTTACCCAACAAATCCTACAACATATCCTTCAATTCTTTCAACTCAACTGGAGACATAAGATAAGAAGAAATAGAGATGGCTTGGTGCCCGGCTCCAAGTCAATGGAAAAATCAATATCTCTATCCGGAGGAACACCTGGAAGGTTTGTATGGAACACATCTCTAAACTCTCAGAGCACAGTCAAAGAATCCATAGAAGGTGGCTTAATACTAGTATCAGGAATAAAAGGCAAATAGGACAAACACCATTTATCAATCAATCTTTGAGCTCGAATGAATAAGATTACTTTGATAGGGTAAGAACCATTAGCACTTGTCCACTCAACTCTCGGGACACCCAGCATTGCTAAGATCATAGTCTTAGCATTACAATCAAGAATAGCATGATACATAGAAAGACAATCCATACCCAAGATAATATCAAAGTCTCCCATCCCCAAAATAATCAAATTTACCCAAGCATCATACCTGGCCAAAGAAACAAGATAGGATCGATACACTTGATCCACCACTAAAGATTCACCCATTGGTGTAGAAACATGAATAGGCACAGGTATGCAGTCAGACATCATATCAAACCCACCAGCAAAATAGGTAGACACATATGAGAAAGTAGACCCCGGATCAAACTATACAAATACAAGTTGATGGAAAATAAGAACTATACATATGATCACAACATCAGAAGTTTCGGCCTCAAGCATCCCTAGAAAAGCATAAGACTAGCCCTTATGGTCTCCTACATTCTGAATAGAACCTCTACCTCCACCCTGCTGAGCTAGAGCACCACTACCAGAAGTCCTCCACTTCTCCCAGACTGAACTCTACCTTAACCCTTAGTTGGAGGCGTTGATCCCTAGATGGAGCAGCAGAATAAGAACATTGAGGCCCTAAGTAAGTCTATAGAGGACATTGTCACATCAGATGACCTGGATCTCCATAAGTAAAGCAATATCTTGGCATGGATAACTACTGTTGTGAACTAGATGAACTACAATGGCCACCTCAGCTAGAACCATAAGCTCATTAGGCTGACTGCCACTCTGAGCTGCTAGCATAGAAGCATGAACCGGTCTATGGAACTAAAAGGAACTACTACCTTTTTGTGAACCTCTACCTCCATATGAGGCACCATAAACTGATAAGAAGAACAGGCCCTCTTGGGCTCCCCATAGTCCTCTAAAACCATCAACTTCACCTCCTTGGTGGTGCTCACAATGAGCTGGAAGAAAGCCCCCTCTCTAGTTGCTCTGAACATATAAGACCTAATGGAGAAAGTCAACCCTCTCACAAACATGTGAACTCTTTCTGCCTCATCCAAAACAATAGTCACAACAGGCTTAGAGAGCTCACAAAAACGGGCATCATACTCAGTAACAGACAAACTACCCTGAGTTAAGTTCTCAAACCTCAGTTGACTCTCCTCCCTCACGCTCAAAGGAATTAAGCGATCTTGAAAAGCAATAGAGAATGCATCCCACTCCATCGGGGAAGATCCAACTGGTCTATACCTTACAAAAGTCTTCCACCACTCTCCGGCGCGACCACGAAGTTGAAGTGCAACAAACCGAACACCACGAGAATCCACCATGCCCACTGCCTCAAGAATCTCATGTCACAAAGTGAAGAACTCATGAGCATCCTCACTCTTACCACCTTGACACTATGGTGATTTCATCTCTTGAAACCTCTCATAACAGTGTTGCTCAACTATCGTCAGAATAACCTTAGGAGTAATATGAACACCCACAATTGGTGTCGGAACCACTGACAGCTGACACACCTGATCCTCAATACCTGGAACCCGTTGTTGATTTGGGGTTTCCCCTACCTTACTCTGAGAAACATGTAGAATACTTGTCGCACAACCCTGAGAGAAGTTCTATAACATACCTAACATCTTCAACAATGTCTCCTGAAACAAAGAGGCTCCAAACTCAGGAGGATCTGGTCCTCAAAAACATCATCCTTGGCTCAGGAGAAGCCTCTCTAGCCCTACCTTTGGCTAGTTCCGCTCCATGGACTTGACCTCTAACAGGTTCTAATCCACGAGTATGGCCTCTAGCTCAAGCCCTACCTCTACCCCTAGTTGGGGTCTTAAAAATAGTCTCGGGGACTGCCTCCCATCTACCACTGGAGACAAAAGCGCTGATCCTCGGCATCTACCAAAAACACATGTGGCAACTCAGCACTAGCGATGGTAACCATGCACTATAAGAAAGGATGAAAAAAAAGAAGTTTCCTAACAATCTTTGTGGACTCTTGAAGACAAGTATAGACGTCTCTATATCGATCCTCAAGACTTTACTTAAACCTAGTTTGTACACAGGTGAGACCTACGAACCTGGGGCTTCACTACCAAAAAAAGGGTGTGGTGGCACTTGTCTATTCCCACCAAAACAAGTCAGGCTCAACCCAACAAAAATGAAAGAAATGTGGAAAACAGTTAAGCAAGAACAAGATAAAGTGGAAAAACTTATTCTTTCTATAACCCCCCCCCCCCCCCACCCTCCATCCCAAATATGGTTTTCACATGCCCAAGCCACTAAATACATAAAGTGTGGAATTAAGAAATAAGTACAAGTCTCAGATTTTGTTTCTCAAATATAACAAAGCTTAAAGAAAATGAAAAGAGGGCTCGTCGGGATGACAAGAAGCTCTCAACTCCTTTAACAAGCCTAAAAAAAAACCGATCACGCTATACCGGGATGGGTACCTACACAAGTGTAGAAGAAAGGAGTGAGTACCAGCAATACAATACCCATCAAGAAACCTAATAAATAAGGTATCTAGCTAGAAATCAAATACCTCTTACACTTTAACTAGCCAACTCTCAAAACATCGAAAGGACCCTCGGGGTTTGTTCAGAACCTCATAGACACAAACCACATATGCAAATAAATTATACTCGGCATTACGGACTCAATGGAACCATTGAAAACTGAATTTGAGGTCTCATTGACCCGATATCTGTGAAAACCACAAGAAACTAACTCAACACCCTAAAGGGCTAAAACTAACTCGGGACCTCTCAAAAATCAACCAACACCTCACCTAGGTCTGAAATGATGGAGAGTTGACCGAAATGTGCGCTAAATACTTTTCGAGCGGATTCCTTGGCCTTGACGAATGGTTGGCCATCTTTTACGAAAAACACCATCGGATTTCAAAGTAGCACGATCTAATTAGAAAATTTCAAAGCAGCACGAAAATCATCCCCCGAAATCCAACAGATGTTTTGAAATCCTGATCAGAATATTTGATCCCCGAATGTTGACCAAAGTCAATCCGAAGGCTAAATTTTCACAACTTTGGACCTCAAATCCTCAGAAAGACTCTGAATTAGAACAACAACTCTCACAAATCAAATTTCACATTCCAGGACTGATGGAATCGATGAAATTTCATTTCGACACTCGAAACTCTAAAAGATTCCAAAAACCACTTTTGAGAAACTTAGCCTTTCAAAAGCACAAACTTAGTAAATTCTCAACTTTTAACACAACGTTCAAAACCAAATCTAAAAAACTCAATCATAGAAGACTTGGGGTCAATATTGGGAGGGAAAAATGGTAAATTTCACGAGAAAACCAAAAATGACCAACTAGGTCATTACAAATTGGTTGTGGGAGAAATATCTAGAAGAATTTGATAAATTATTTACTGATTCTATATATTTATTTTTTCCATCTATATTGTTATGATTAAATTCTTAAAAATGGTATATATGTTTTTTTCTTCTCTATTTACTCTTTGTATTTCGCTATATATACTAAACTTATTTAATTAAATTTTCTATTAAAAAAAATTATTGTTGTAAGTTTTTTATTTGGACTTAAATTAGTCATTTGTGAATTCATCGGAAGATTGCTAACTAATACTAACCAAAGTTCAAACCACACATGTTTTCATAGAATTCAATCTTCTAATAAATATAAAATTTACATGGGACACACGTGCAACGCAATCATTTTACCCCTACTTTTTATCAAAATATAATAAAAATAAAAACATCTAATTATCTATCTTATTCATGTAACATTTACATTGCAATTAAATTCATTGAATACTAATTTTCTGATAATTGTTTTGTTACCTTTTCTAATATCCGTGTCTTCTCTTCTTCTTTTTTCCAAAAAATAATTAATTACGTCAAATTTTTTACGCATCTTCACTTAAGAGCTAACTTTTATAATTTTCATATATTTAATATTCCAATTTTCATTTCTTAATGTTAACCTTTCAAATTTCTCACACAAATAAAAAAAAGAATACAAATGAGTAATTATTCCTTAAAGACGAGAAGTTAAAGTAGATGCATGTATCTTTTAAAGTTCACGTTGATGCTTTATCTTTTTATAATTATTTTAATAGTATTTGACCTTTCAAATTTCCATTTAACTTTTCATGTTGCCACATTTCTTGTCCTATAAATTTAACCTTTCCAAGAAAGACTTTTATTTACTACTCCTACAATTTTTGTGTGTTGGAGCTCCAAATCAGTGAAATAATATCACAATTTATCTTGAAAGTTGTAAGATCTCCCTTATTCAATCATAAGAATAGACAAGAATTCAATTATTGAAGCATCAGAGTTTGATTTATTAGTTTTATACTTGTTTGTAGTAATTAGAATTATAATGAGATTCTATCTCTCTTTATATAGTTGAATTGTTGATTTATTAGCAGCTTGCTTTAGTTTTAGTTTTTTTTTGTAAGCTCAAATATAAACTATTTGTTACGTTAGTTTTTGTTTCAGTTTTCATTATAGAGCAAAGCAAACCTAATTGTCTTGCTCATGTGCTTCTTTCTTCTTATTTTTTGTTCTTTGTACTTTTAATTTTACTTGTATATTAACTTTCACCTTTAAGAATGAATTTGATATTTTTACTCTTTTTTTTTTTGAAAAAAAAAAGGTGAAACGTATAGCATTAGGTTAATGGTGGATATGTCATGTATGAAGAAATAAATAAATTCTATAAAAACTAGCAGTTATGTTCATAAATATTATGATTTTCAAACTATAAATAATAATACTTTTTACACCTTAATTTTTAATATTTATAATTAATTAATTAGTCTAAAGTTCTCGTGGATAAAATTTTAATATAATATTTTGAACCCATCCATTATAATTATCAAGAGATTCAAAAGGCCAAAGCAAAGAAGTTGATTTTTTTTCCTTTCGGTCAAATATATATTACAACATTTTTTGTACAAAAAGTAAATAATCTCCTATCAATCTAGCTTTTAATTGATGAAACATTAATATTGCACTACGATTTGCATAGGATTAATCTCATGCTATCTTTCAACAAAAAGGAACTTTTAACACTATCGAGAAATTTAATTTGGCTAGCTGTTATCTTTTCCCTTTTGCTTTACAAACTCATTTGTTTACTTATAAATAGAGTTTATTTTATTAACTCTCATATCATTAGCCCGGTGCATTCACTTGAAGGTCATGAAATTGGAGTATCACAGTTAATAGTGAGACAAAGTAAGAAACCTCAATTAGACACATTTTTTTTTTAAAAAGAACCCAAATCAGACTATTTAATAATATTTATTTTTAAAACAATAATATACTCAGAGGGGTTATACGCACAAAGAGCGTGCCCAGTAATTAGTATTATTAAATATGGTTAAAGTACAATCAAGGTACTACATCATTATGAAGGAAAAATATTAATTTTACTATGCGTGTATAATCTAAATAATTATTCCAGTAAGGTATCGACAGGCTTGGCAAAATTAGTAAAGTTGCTTCCATGTGGCGAGGCGGTCACATATTCGAGTGGTGAAAACAACCTCTCATTGAAATGCCCTTATATGGACTCCACGCATACAAAAATTTAGTACACTAAACTTTACTTTTCCTAAGGAATTTCAGTCCTTAGGAAAATCTTGTGTATATTAATTGTCGCAACTCAAGTCTACACCCAAGTCGAGAGACGGTACTTAAATCCACGAGTGATCTTGGGCTAACCTTTGACTTAATATAGCAGGCCTATCATATGAAACTAAGACAGAAGCTGTAAGATATTCTTAACATAAGACCGAATAGTGCGGGTAATAGATCCATGAGACTACATTACTAATGTTTGAATAACATCACTACTACTTAGAATGAAAACATAAGTCTGGTACATGGCCCACAGCTACCTCAAAATCAAAGATAACATAAAACAGAAGTCTAGAATTCTAAATTCATAGAGTCCCAAAATGAAGAGGGTTCACCAAATGCTAACCGGAAATGTTGCAACCTCACTATCCACAAGTCTGAGTATAGGCATCAGAATCTACATCATAAAAAGAAGCAGTACAAGAAAAGGTATGTGTCAGTATGGGAATGTAATGAATAAGTAAGGGACACCAGACCAATCAAGGACAATGAAATAAGATTTCCAAATCATGAACATAAGAAAAGAATGGTAGAAAACAGTTGGAGTTCATGCATAAGCATCATTTAAGCCTGTCAAAAACATATATAAGGATGACTTTAATCTAGTAGCTTTACATGACCATGTACATAGCATAGCATACTTAAAATGAACCATATCGACTTTAAAATCTATTAAAAAAATGCATAATTGGGGCATTTCTTATAATTGACATACATCATTTGAGCTCATGACGCCCAACTTATAATCCTTGATGGATGAGCTTCCCTATACCTTGCTAGAGCATAGAACCATATCATATCAAATGTGGATCCACTTATCTCAGCCTCTCAGGGCCAGAAGGTCAACCGACAAAGTGGTGAAACATAATCCTATTGGCGCGTAGTGATGGGACTTGGGTTCTCTAAACCCACGTCATCTCGGGACTAAATAGTCCTCCCAAATCACTTACTAATAATAGTGGATCTTAATATTACAATCTATCTAATTATAATACACTTGGTAATTTATGTATGCTTCGCACGGTAATGAACTACCTCATTAGGCTTACTTATGATAATTAGATAATATTTGTTTTTCTTTCTGATTTTGTACACCAATGTAACTTATTAATCTTCTCTATTTGGGAATATGTCTGATCCTAATTATTATAACAGTTGCACTATAATTGTTCAAATTTGTAGTTGTACAAACATCCGTTATGAAGTACTTATATTGCAAGGATGAAGTACTTATAGTGGAAGGTCTACATTGAAAGTAGTTATCTACAATCTACTGGTAAACTTCATGATTTTGTGTGTATCGTGAATGACAGAGACTTGTAAGTTAGTTTAATGAAATAGTGTGATTCCATTTAACGACCCTTGGGGGGGTCAGGGGATTAGCAACACCCCAGGCCTTAACATAAATAAAGGGGGACATAAACCTTACCTCCGGTCCTATGGTGGTTTTAAATCGACTAACCTACTAAGGTCAATCAATTCAATCCCAATACTATAAAGAAACCTAGTATCTAGGTACCTATGAGAGGACTCCTGTCAATACAAAAATTCTAGGAATGCATAAATAAGGGAGACTCTCCCCTTACACAAGTAAGAAATAGCTATACTTACATCACAAGGCTAGGGGATTCTCTTCAGTTTTCTTCTTCTGGAAGTTGCCATGCCAAGCTTGTCCCTGTTGAAGTATCCTCTAATCTCCCTTGGAAGCTGCTGGTAAGTATAATACTGCTGGGGGATATCAGTGGTATGGCTCCATTTTGAGAGTGCATCTCCAGTAAAATTGGCTTCTCTGTATATATGATTGCATTGGAAAAAGGTCATTTGATTGATGATGTCTTGAAGTTGTGTAAGGTGCTGTTGTACTTGCCAAGGTGGGGTTAAACTGTGCTTAATCCATTTCATTAGAAGTTCTGATTCCACCTCCAAGATGATGGTGCTATAGCCATGCTGACTGCACCATTGCATGTCAAACAGTGCTGTCTGTATCTCAGCCTGATTACTGGTTCCCATCCCTAGACGTGTGGTGAAAGCATACACCATGCATATTGCCCTGGTGATCTCTTAAAATCCCACCACCTCCAATTCTGCCCGGATTTCCAATTGCACTTCCATCTGTATTCAGCTTTAGAATATTGTTAGGGGGCTTGTACCAATTGACTTTGGTGAATTCCATCTGATTCTTGTTTTCCTTGTCAGTGCTGAAGTTTGTTTCTTCCTGATCCAATTGAGGTTCTGTTTGTTCATGCATTGAAGGGGGTGGCTGTTCTTTTTTTCCATTTTCTCCTTCAGCCTCCTGTTCCCTCCTTTTTCTTTGATCCTCATCCCTTTTTTTGATAGTACACACATGAATCAAATGCCCCTGATGCTTGCAATATGTGCAATAGTCTGGAACACTTTCATATAGCACAGCTTGCCACCTTCCAATGTTGATATCTTCTTCATCATAGCCAATCCAAATACGGGGGCGCCTGACTTGAGTGAAGTCAACCTTCATTCTTGCTCTGGCTAGACTTCCTCTAGTTTTTTGAGTAGTTGTCGTGTCTAGGTATAGGACTTCTCTAATGGGGGAGAGTAGAGCAGTCACAATTTCCTTGTTGTAACAATGCCAAGGGAGCTCCGGAAGGGTTACCCAAATAGGATCAATTGGTGTTTCTTCTTCTGGCTTGAAAGTAGGAGTCCACGTTTGAATTCTCATAAGTTGACCTTGAATACTCATTTTTTGTTTGGTCCACACAGTGTTGTAATCGATTTCATTGTCCAAGTCAATGTAGACATGTCTAGCATTGAAATGGGCAATCTTGACTCCCCCAGAAAGTTGGGTCTGCAGAATAAAGTTTTTCCTAATGAGCTCGACCTTAGGCATAGTGTTACTGAATTTTCCAATTAGTGTGAACCTGCATCTGGCTGCCAGCTTTACCATAACATCTTCCTCTTCAAAAAGCACAGCAGGCAGTCCTTGTTTGGTAGTGAATATTGGGGTGGTAAAGTCTATGGGACCTCATTCTTTGCTTGATTAAGTCTCAATATAGCTGCATATGTTTGGACCACTGTATCAGTAGGAGTATTGGTTCCATTTCCTATCACTGGAATTTGTGAGGAGTTTGTTGTGTGCTGCCTCCCCTCCATCATCCTGTTTGCCTCTTGAATGTTGTTCTCGTGATTTGCATTTGTGCCTTCCTCTTCCTGCAAATTAGGTCTTATGCCAAAAGAAAAATTACAACAACTTGATATCTCAATTGGAGATATCTGCATATTCCCCTCTGCTCTTTTGGGCCATCGTAATGCCCATCGACCTACTTTAACCAGAGTGTTCCATGGAGATAATATTTCGTGCCCCTTTCAGAAATCGCTTCATTCAGTCTCGATGTCAAGGAGTTGTGGGAAGAATCTGATGGGGCTTCTTGTTCAGTTACCTGCATTCCTTCTTGACGAACCTTATAGACTAAGTCCGGTGGTATGTTGACCCCCGCCGCCGGCTCCCTAGCGATTCCGGTCAGTATTACCGTTAAGCTTCCTGTAAACTAGCCGTTACTCTTTTTTTTTGAGAGCAAACGCTTCTAGAGAGAGAGAAAAAATTAGAAAGTGAGGAAGCGATTGATTCTGTCTATTGGAAAGTATTAGATAGGGCATACTTATAATTAGAGTTGGTAAAACATTTTTTTCAAATAAAATACTAGTTGTAAGTGTTGAAAGCAGAGGAATGGAACTGAAAATAGGAGTAAACTTGGAACACATAAATCCAGGATGTACAATCAAACGACTATGGAAGAAACCAAAAATTGTACAACCAACGACAAATTAATTTAACAGGTTAAGGTAAATAGCGGCTAAACACTACATGCCGATCAAAGGGATATAATAAAACAATATCGAGATGTTCTCAACCTATAGTAGTTCACGCTATGAAACACAAGTTACAAGTATTAAGAAATATGATGTAGTTTCTCGGTAACCGAAGCAAAAAGGATTTTAATGATGTGTTGCTTCTCCACGAAAGGTTGTCCTTTCAGGTATTCTATTAAGATTGTGTAGGTATAGCCTTTAAAAATGATTGTGAATATAAAAGTAGCATACCTAGAGAGGGTATGGGGGTATTTGGTATGCCGCGAGGTAGGTTATAGTTATCCATTGGAGGATTCTTGTATGTTAATTAAGATAAATATTGAATTACGAAAATCTAAGCATACTAGTGTGCCAATGAAATTGCTAGCTAATTCAAGTGATTGAATGTTATAAGAGACTTTTTCGTATGCCCTCGTATATATAGTGGGTTAGCAAACTTCAAGAACTTGGCAAAAGATGAATGAATAATGGATTGGTTTTAAGCTATTGTTTTAATAAGTCTAAAGTATTCATATATTTTTGGCAATATGTCAAGGTGACACTCCATATGCTTAGGGTATCTCAAAGTTGAAATGAAAGAATTATTGTTTCAAATCTTTCCATTATCCTTTGAATACTATTATTATTTTCAAAGACTATTCTCAAATTAAAAAAAATGACAGAGAAGCGTGATTAATAATATCGTGGTATCATCCCTATAATGAAACAATTATTTGAAGCCTTCTTAAATTCTCTTACGGATTGGTATAAATCTTTAAGTACTTTTAATGCTTAGGAATCAACTCTAATAATTTTGTTTCATCTTTATTTTGGAGTAGATTAGTTTGCAGTCACCTTTATGATTTTTTTGTATCTTTTGGTATTAATTCTCCTCCTCGCTTATCTATTTTTTAAAATTAATTATTGTCTTATTATTTAATATTTATTTTGGAAAATTGGTCTCACATGTCTGTTTTATTTAATAATAAATTAATTTAACTTCTCTAATTATCTTATCATTTAAGTTTTTGTGTTAATTAATAATCACATAGACTATCTTTGTCAAGTTGCTTTAAATAATGTTTCGCCTGCTTTAACACATAGTTTACTTAAATTAATTAAAAAGAAACTACACATATAACAAAAATTTCTCAACTTGGCAACACAACTTATTTTAGTACCTAAACTACATGAACGTTTAAATATCCCCCTTAAGAACTTTCGAGTGAATCAAGTATCATGTAACGGGTGGAAGAGTGAGTGGACTCACTCTCCTAGGACAATGAATTAAGGGTGGTAGAAAAGTTTCAAAATTAGATGTAGGTGACTCAAGTTTAATTATTGAGTAAGGGTGACAATTTTTAAATTAAGGATTAAGAGGATGAATTTTTCATCCCCAAGTTTTTTATTTTACACTTTGGTCCATCTTATATAAAACCCTAATAATAAAAAATGGAGGGATTCTTCTTCTTCTTCTTCTCCTTCTTCTTCTCTTCTTCTTCTGTTGCAACAGATGGCTTACCTGTTTGATACATATTACAGTACCAGGCCAAGCTAGGACAGAATCAAAAGCGTGTCCCAACAGATAAATCATTTATTGCAACTAGAGGACTCATCTATTGCAACATATGATAGATGGCTTACATGTTTGATACATATTACAGTACCAGGCCAAGCTAGGACAGAATCAGAAGCGTGTCCCAACAGATAAATCATTTATTGCAACCAGAGAACTCATCCATTGCAACAGATGACAGATGGCTTACCTGTTTGATACATATTACAGTACCAGGCCAAGCTAGGACAGAATCAGAAGCGTGTCCCAACAGATAAATCATTTATTGCAACCAGAGGACTCATCTATTGCAACTGATGACTTACCCGTTGGATACATATTACAGTACCAAATCAAGCTGAGACAGAACCAGAAGTTTGTCCCAACAGATGAGTCATCTGATGCACCAAATGACTCACCTGCTGTAACATATGGCTTACATGTTGGATACATGTTATAGTACCAGGCCAAACTTGGACAAAACCAAAAGTTTATCCAAACATGTAAGTCATATATTGCAACATATGAGTTACCTGTTGCAACAAGTGACTCATTTGTTACAACAATTGACTTACATGTTAGATAGGCTTTTAGTTTTGGACATATATTCAACAAGTGAGTCACCAGTTGCAATAAGTGAGTCATTTGCCGCAATGGATGACCTACTTGTTGCAACAGATCACTGACTTGTTGGGACAATAATTGTACATATGATTTTTTAACGGTATATATTTGATATGAAATGCTTCATTAGTCCATGATTAGTGATAAATAAAGTTATTTATTTATAATTACATTTGAATTAATAAGTTCAATTATATTTTCAAAGCATTGTAGAGTAATTACATGATCAACTAATTGTATTTATCTTAAATAAAGTGATCAATTGATTAATTTGATATGAAATACTTCATTAACCCATAATTAGTGATAAACAAAGTTATTTAATTATAATTGCCTTTCAATTTATAAGTTCAATTACAATCTCAATGCATTATACAGTAATTACATGATCAACTAATTGTATTTATCTTAAATAAAGTGATCAATTGACTAATTTGATATTAAGTGCTTCATTAATTCATAATTAGTGATAAATAAAGTTAGTTAATTATAATTATCTTTCAATTAATAAGTTCAATTACAATCTCAATGCATTATAAAGTAATTACATGATCAACTAACTTTATTTGTCTTAAATAAAAGGGAAAAGGGCCAAAAATACCCTTGGACTATCTGAAAAGGTTCAAATATACCCCTCGTTCATGTATTGGGCTAAAAATACCCTTCCGTTTATCTTTTGGTTCATTTTTACCCTTAAAAACTAACAGCCCTTTTTTTTAGTTATTATTATTATTGTTATTTATTAAATGGTATATTCCTATTGGACAAAATCAAATACCTAACCCTTCAATTTTTTTCAACTTGCCCCGACACATATCCACAAGGCCATGACCCAAATCCAACTAAAAAACCATCAAAAGAAATA
>JAJOOH010017858.1:0-18276 GCA_029582605.1 Solanum gracilifrons
AAATATTTTTTTTTAAAAGTTAATGAAAAAAATTTAAAATTTTGTTAATTTTTTTTGGATGGGGTGTGGGGGTGGGGTGGTAAACTTTTAATTATTTTTTTAAAAAAAATTAAATGGAAAAAATTCAAAATTTTATTAATTTTTTTTTGGGATGGGGTGAGTGTTGGGGGGGTGAGTAGGGGGTAGGGGTGTACACGGTTTGGATAACAACCGATCCAAACCGAAAAATCGAACTAAACCGATAAAATAAAACCAATCTTATTTGGGTTTGGTTTGGTTTTAGATTTTCGAAAACCGATAGTATTTGGTTTGATTCGAAAAAACCAAAGAAATAACCAAACTGATGAATTATATACATATATTTTATTAATACACATACTTAATATATTGTTTTTATAAACAACTTTAAAGATCTTACATATATTTTCATTAAAATTTCTTTATAATTTACTTATTGAAAGCAAAAATGTCCATGATGAAAACATTTATCTTATTGATTTTATGTATATGAGTGTCTATGACAATTCTTTGTGGGACTGAAAATGTTATTGTCTCTTCCTTCTAGGCCAATATAGTGAATTTTAAAGTTTTATTGATAATAAATTTAGTGATCGAAAGTTCAGTAATTTAAGTCATTCTAACTATTTTTCGTTTTGCATGGATTGTTGTCACTTTTTTCACATTTTGAATGAATTGTTTCTTTTATTTTTGTGTATGGTTAATAACCAAACCAAACCAAATCGAAATCAATAACCACCAAACCGATAAATGTATATTATATTTGGTTTGGTTTGGTTTTGATAATTTTAAAACCGATTAAGTTGGTTTGATTTTAGTTTTGACCAATAAACGATCCAAACCGACCCGTGAACACCCCTAGTAGGGGGTAGGGGTAGGGTGTTGGGGGGGATGTAAGGGGTGGGTGGTAAAAAAAAATTTAAAAAAATTTCTTAAAAATATTTAATGGAAAAAACTGAAAATTATGTTAATTTTTTTTGGGATTAGGGGGTAGGGGGCTGATAGGGTGGTGGGTTGGTAATTTTTTTTAAAATAAAAATTAAAAATTATTTAATATTTTTTGGATTGTCTGTGGGGGGAGGGGGGTGGTAGGGGGTTGGGGTGGTAAAAATTTTTTTACATTATTTTGGGATAGGAGGTAGGGGGGGCAGGTAGGGGTGTAGTAAAGTGATAAAAAAAAACTTTATTTTTTTTGTTTTTAAAGCTTTTAACAAGATTTCTATTATAATATGGGTAAATATGGATACCCATATTATCCATTGAGTAACTCGTTTTTACCCATTTAAAATGTGAGTCGAGTCGAGTAATTTATCCATTTTATTTAACTCATTTTTGATCGACTCATATTCGACTCAACTTGCTTGTTTGCCACTCCTATGTGTCACTAATCCAAGTAGTAACTTCAGAAAAAAAATGGGAAAAGAGAAATTAGCATTAAATAGGACTCTATAGCTATAATTTGCTTAATTATGGATAATAGCAAAATGTTAAGGGAGGTGGGACGAGGGAGGTGAGCGAGATCTGGGAGAGAGAGGAGAGAGTATATTTCGCTGATTTTGGAGAATAAGAATACAAATACAAACTGATTTGTATCAAAATGAATACATATTAATAGGAGAGAGGAGAGCGAGATCAAGAGAGGGATGGAGGCGATCAAGATCGAGAGAGGAAGGAAAGAGGATTGTACTTTGTATTGTATTTTGTATCAATTGTATTCAAAATACAACAAAATTGTATTTGTTATTTATTTTGCATTGTGTTCTGTTTTTATTTTGCATCAATTGTATTCGAAATGCAACGAATACAACCGTATTCTATTCATCCTCTCTTTGATTGGATACAAATACATTTGACAAAAAGGATGGATGCATATTATATTTGTATGAATACAACTGCAATTGATACAAAAAAAAATACAAAATATAATTTTTCGAATACAATTGAAATAAAATACAAAACTCTCACCTTTATTTGATTGAATACTATACATAATAAATTTGAATGTATTTCTTCTTATTGGCAGGAGAGAGGGTGAAAGAAGAGAGAGGACGAGATAGAGGAGAGGGCAATAAAGAGGGGGGAGAGGCAAGGGAGAGAATGGACAGAGAAAGAGAACGAGAGGGAGAGGCAAGGGATAGAGGGAAGTGTTTGCTATAAAAACTACATATTACTCCTTTTGTAATATTTTGAAACTATAGCTATTTTCCATAAATAAGTTGTTAATTTTGACTAGTTTGATATTTTTTTCCTTTTTAAAACATAGTGCATTTTTTTATCAAAACGAATTCAATACATTTTAATATATTTATAATACATATATATTGCACATATAATTAACTCTTAGTACATAATACAATGGTTATAGATAATAAATATTTTTTAAATATGATATATCAAGGTAATAAACAAAAATATGTTTAAAAGCTATAAATATTTTATAAAGCCATCAAAAAGGTATAGTTACACTATGTATTAAAAGTGAATTATTAGTTTCCATTTGCCTGCATTTTATTGTTTTTTCAGTAATTTTCCATTCACTAATCAACATAACAAACAATTCTCTCAAAAAATATCCCTTAATTTCTATTGTTTGATCAAAGACCATTACAAAGTTTAGAATATTGTCCACAAATATCAGTATTCATCACTGATAATGAATAGGGTACCTTTCGCACAGCCAATAGACCTAATAGCAACTACGAAAACAAGATCAAATTGTCTTGCAACTTATAAAGATCGACGTAGTCGCTCATAGAAACATATCTATCCAAATAAAGAATAGATGAGTATCTCTGTGTATAAAGATAAAGATAGGAATCCATTTAGATCTTGATTGACTATTTCCATATTTTTTCTTTTTTCTGATTGATGGCCTTTATTTTGTACAACAGGTTTTCAGCAAGAGCGGAAAGCCACTTGACTATAAAAAAAAACATCATTTTATTACTTGCTAGGGCGGAAGGTAGACGAGCGAGCAGAGCCAATGAAAGAGGAAAGCCTGTCATAAAGCAGTCGACTAGAAGTAGAAGATTATTGGCCTGAGCGAAGGTGACCTTGCATGTGTTTAGGTTTGTTAGAGAAGGTGATTTGACCCGAATAAATCATGAACTTCTGGGCAGCACATCTTGGAAAATTTTGCATTAAAAGTGGAGAAGGCTTTGGTATCAATTTCAAAATTGACATAATATGATACTGATTTTGACAAACTCTAATTTACAATCTACACCGCAAAAAAATGTCCTATAGCTTTTGCTATTCCTGGAAAAAAAAATATAACGAACAGTTGATATAACAATAATGATAGGGAGAATACAAAGAAGAAGCTAATAAAGGAAAAGACCTGCCAAGAATGATGAGTTCAGAAATTGGTTCTCATCCATTGAATAACTTCCTGAATGGCCCGTCCTTGCGATCTTTTGCAGCTTCTGTCAACGCGAGGAATCTCTTAAAGCCTGTGGTAGCTGCACCTCTTCCAAGAGCAGCTGCTCTTGTCAGCACATCTTCTCTTGAAGTGATAGCCCCAGGTGATGCTGCAGCATTAGTCATGACTGGTGCTATTGAGGTGTTCGGGGCAGATGAAGGGGCCCTAATGGTCGGCTGAGATATGCCTGACCCACGTTTGTTGAAGTCATCCAGTATGCTCTGCTGATCAGCTTTTTTCAGGCCCTGCATTCAAATTTTAATTTTGGTCTTATGCTCTTAATGGATAAAAACATCCACCAAACTGCTTATCTCATAGAAACCTCAGAAATAACATTTTAGATTTAGAAAATTGGGAGAATAAAATGAATAGCAGAACCTTAAGCTCCAAAAGACGCTGAAACTCTGTCAGTGTTCCCTCTGGCAGCAGCGCACAGTATGTATCTGCCACAGAATCTATTGGAGACAGTATGACCTATTTAAATAAAGAAAACTCAGTATACTATCCAGAGGAAGGAATACAAGAGCCTTGTTTCAGACTATAATTCATCAATCAGACAATCGCTGACCTTCAATAATGCTTCTGCTTTGCTCATCTCACGACTGACAAATTTTGAATAGCTAGCAGCTCCTGCTGTCTGTTCAAAATGAAGTTCAAAAACGTTTAAGCCAATGATCTTGTTTTAAACTATTATACCAACGGCATCAAGAAACTTAGCAAGAAAGCTTTTACTGGAGGCAATAACTACAAGAAGACGAACTCAGTGCACAAAATACTAGTGACAAAGGAGAAGACTTCATGCGAAGGATTTAGAGATATTATAACTGCTTTTTCTGTAACAGTATAGTTTCATATTCATCAAGGACACTGAATAATTCAAATGAGCAACAGTCATCTTTGCCTATTTTTCTTTCAAGGATCAATCATATTCAGTTGCAGCTATGAGCCACTTAATTTCATCAAAACTACAAATTACTTCAGGAATGAAGTGCAAATATGTGGTTGCCCCAAAGTATAGAAATGGAAATGTTAAATAGAATGACAGTGATAGGGACAAAATGTCAGTATAAAATTTAATAAAACAGACCAAACCAAAAAGAAAAGAGAAAGAAGTTTACACACTTCTTTTTTTTTGATAAAGGTAAAATGAAAGAAGTTTACACACTTCTGAAATGCTTGCAATCTTACTTGTTTTCCCAGAGAAGGAATTTCCAGCAAAATAGTCTTTACCGCTTGTGTATCCAAAAGCATCTGTGCAATAATGTTGTGCCAGTTAAATTAAAACTACATTAAGATGATCACCATTTTATAAGCTACATGGATCTGACACCGCAACTCTTAGTAAGCCGTACACTAGTGAAACTCAAGCGGCTCCAATAGTAGGAGGGCCAGCTTGGCTCACTCAGTCAAGATTTATGTTGATGAGAAAAATGGAAAAACTGAAGTCACAGTAGATCAAGATTAACAGTACCTGCTGTGCTCCAGTCTCTGATATCTGTTTGCATTTGAAGATATTGTGATAGAACCGTGGACCAAGAGATGACGCAAGCTGCACAATGATGAAAACATGAGTTCAATATTTGAGAAGTGATGCAGAGATCAGATACTTACACAGATAAGGCCTTACATTTTTTTAATTAAAAATAATTGTCTGAAAATAAAAACTATTTTCACCTTATCCAGGAAGAATTGGAAGTAAATAGGAGACAGAAGGCTTCCAAGCACTGGAATGCTACTGGTAAGGATCAAATTTATGCCATTGACATAGCTGCAGTAAAATTTACAAGTTTTGAAGAAATCATCACAAGAACATCTGTTTGAAGATGGCATTGTATGACATAGTTAACATACTCTGACTGATCACCAACACTTTCGAGAGTACTCCATGGAACCCGAGTCATTGCAGCCATTTCAGAGTCAAACTTTGTTTCTATTCCATGCACTAATGTAATCAATGATTTTGTAATAACTGCTGAAAATTCATCCTGAAAATGGATTTAAATGATAAAGCCATGACACCACATAAGAGAATTTATGAATCGAACCATTAGAACAAGTTCTACCTGTACTTCAGACATATCCACTCTATCCGCAAATTGAGCATCAATCAGTTTCGACACATTATCTGCTAATTCTCCGCACTGCTAACACGATAATATGGAGTTTGGCGTGAGTTTGAGGAGACGGCAGAAAAGAAAATGGCAATATTTGGGAATTTCTCTCTGAATTTTTATGACAACAGTTCCTCATCACCTTAGGTTATAGTTTAAACTTCAGTAACTTTTACCAACTAAAAAATGCACTAAAGAGGGTCACATAGTTCTGCACCTTTTTCCATCATTGGTTAAAGGAATTCCAATTTAGGACACAGAACTGGATATGTTACTAAATTTAATACCTAAATCACCCATACAAGGAGAGAAGTGAGAACTGACCGTTTTGTGACAATACTCTGCAGTATTTACTATGTAGCAAATAACCCTTTCATCCTTGTCCGAAGTCTGGAGAAAATATTTCATTGGTATCAAGTGGGGAATTAGTAACAGAAAAAGATAGCCAAGCTTCCAGGTGATAATTGACACTATACCTTAATCTGTCCTTCGATTCCCGTGGCAGCTGCAACAATTCCTGTACCACCCTTTGGCAATCTAGCGAAAAGTTTTGTAGCATAAGCTTTAAGAACTTTTTGAAATGCCTATTACAAAGAGATCAACAGTATTAGTTCATGTAGGCCCATCGCCTAGCTCACTGATCCTGAAGTGTAAAGCCTCTGCACTCATAGATCAGTTTTGGGTCATTACGTACATGAATATATTATAGAAGTCTTGTAAATTTCTGCAAATGAGACATAAGGTGTCATTCAAAGTTAGAAAGGCTAAGGTTCTGACCCTTTGTTACTAAGGTGAGTCACTATCGAATGCTGCCATCTGACATCTCATTTGTATGTCAAAATGGATCCACTCTCCTCATCAAAACCATAATTTACGAGTTGACAAGAAGCTCCCTTCTTTTATTATGAACTTCTTTAATCAAATTTCACAACCTCAAGAAAGTATACTAGGCCAAGAAGCAAACATTATCATATAATCTAGAAAAAAGCACCTTAAAGAGGTTAAACAATGTCTGGTTTCTCGTCAAAGCACTGCATCGCTTCAAGCTCCTCCTGATGATTACAAAGGCCTTAAGCAAAAATGGCAACAAGCTAGTGAGATCAGAACAGGTGAGATAAAATCTAATTACCATATAACTCACACTACAATTTTTAAGCATCTTCTTGACTCAATATTAGAGCCTTAGAACATCATCTTCATCTGGAATGAAGTATTCCTCTTGTTGAGGGAATTAGAAGTGATTAACGAGTTGACCCGTAAGGTCAAACCTCATAATATATCCATTTTAACTAAGCATTGTTTAGTTATTATTATTACTATTATTACTAATCTATTTATTTTCTTTGGAGTTTGATGTGTCGACCTTCTATTCATTATGATTGATTTGTAAAATTGTTGCCATCTATATTGCAATGCTTATTTGCTGTTCATATTGTTTCAGGGTTTGACTGATTAGCACAAGGGGAAAGGTTGTTTAAAAGATGACAGAATAGAGTAGAGCAATGGTCGAAAATACAAAAGCTCGAGAGATAAACACCAACAGAGTTACCAAAAGCAAAATTCTCACACTAACAAATGATGAACGGTCAGGTTACCCAACATCCAATAATGTACAATTTATGCAATCATATTGGCTCTATAGATTATGCAATGTTTCCGCAACCATATCTGCTCGACTGATGATGCAGCATTTGATGATATAGGAGCTCAATAAACTATAAAAATAATCCCAAAAAATTGTTCGAGTTTCCCTGATGGTCCCCTGATGCAGACCTACAGAAATATCGAATACTTTACCTTAATGCTGCTAGACAAAATATTAGTCTGACTTCCCTCCTCAATTTCCCATGTCTCTTCCTAGGTATGAGACACAAGTTTTTAATCAGTAGGGGAGATCTACATAAAGAGAAGTAAAACAATGAACATTTATGCTATTGAAGCTTGTACCAGCATTTCCTTTTCCAAACTATCCATAAGAGTCTTCTCTTCCAGCTCTATATAAACATACAAGTGAGGTTCAAAGCACGATGAGATAATCCCTCGGAAATTGAACTGACATGAAACAAAACATAATATCATTCACCTGCTTGAAAACCGTAGAAAAACAAGACTGGAAGAATAATGTATAATGTGTAGAAAGCAGAACAAGAAAATTTTGGCAAGACTATTATGTCACCATGCTAGCACAGCACCAAGTGATGTTCCATAATGACCTGTCCATATAAATGTAATTTTAGAGATCTATGCATGCACTGAGAGCACGGCTGCCTTCAATTCATCACAGCAACTTGTATGCAGTAAAAATGTTACTGTACTAGATTTTTCCATCTCAGAATTGAAGCAATTTTCTGAAATCAGCAGCTCTTGTAGCAGGTTAAGACTCAACTTATTAAATTTTGACTATAAAAATGTGTTCAGGAAAATTATCGAAAATCTTGTGCAGAATGCAAATATGATTAATGAAAGGAAGGATTCTCCTACACCATATCAAAACTCTACAGTAACAGTCCAAGTAGTTCATCCCTCCCATAAATCATCAGGAATGTGACAGAAAATAGAGATGGGAGATAATCATGCATCTGAGTCTAACAAAATCCTAGTATCGCAATCTCCTTGATTCGAGGGCTGAAGCAACGTATTTCTCGAGCACAGGATGTTGTGGACCTTCAGTATTAGCTAACCGGGTAAGAGAGAAAAAACACCACCAATAACCAATATTTCAAGAAAGTAGAAAATACATCAGTATTAGCTAAGCGGGTAAGAGAGAAGAAGCACCACCAATAACCAATATTTCAAGAAAGTAGAAAATACATACACCAGCTCCCGGCACTGATGAATCTTTTTGTCCATCTTGTTCCTAACAAGACACACAAGGCAATATAAACGACTGTACAAACTAGCATTATCAGATCCACCTTGGCATGATGTTACAACTAAAGAAAGAATCTCAGACACATACTTCATGTTGACTACCATCATGAGCAGCAAGCTTTTTCTCATACTTTTTCCGAATGTCTGAAACTGTCTGACTCTTGTTTCCACTCCGTTCTGTTTCTTCATTGTCATCTACAGCATCTTTACTGCGGGTTCCACCACCAAATTTCTCTGCCAACTCCTCTTCAAATTCCAAAGTGCGCTGTAGAGCCTAGAAGTGCACCCACAAGAATTTCCAAACAATACAGTGAAAATCAACATGAAGACAAACGTTGATGTACAATAATATGAAGAAGATAAAAGCAGTGAAGTTGGTTTTTCAGCTTCCTAAGTGAACATAAAGACAGATATTGATGGATAAATAATATGAAAAAGCTAAAACAGTGAAGTTGCCTTTTCAACATCCAATCAAAAGTAATTTTCTTCTGAGTGGTGACAAAGAGAACTTTACAAAAGGGAAGAGAAACAGGTATCGGTGCGTCTGTACTTTATACTTAAGTTTATGAATGGCTGAGGGAGTTGTTGATTGATAGACAAGTGAAGATTTGGTAGAGCATAAGGAGTAAAGTAAATATCCAAGGAAATTTATCATAAACTATCATCTTTTAGTTTTCTGAAGGTTTGGTAATGTGTGGTAGGAATGATTAGTCCATTTAGTAAAAAGAGTCAAAAGCTCATTTATCTCAAGCATCACACTAAATAACACCCTTTATCATCATTCTGATATGTTATACTCGAGCCGAAGGTCCTCTGGAAACAGTTTCCTTATCTCCATGAGGTAGGGGTATGGTCTGCGTATACTCTACCCTCCCCAGACCCCACTTGTCGGATTTCACTGGGTATGTTGTTGTTGTTGTATCACATTAAATAACAAAGAAGGACTTGAAGAATACAAAAGAGTTAAGAAGTGACAAAGGCAATCAAAAAAGGCATAGGCAAAGTATTTAAAACAACTTGTTTCAACAGCTAGGGATGTGGGAGGGGGACGAGAGTATTAATTATACTAAAAGCAAAAGATTCTAAAACTTTTGACCAGTGACCATGGAAGTTCATCTGGAAGACTAAGGCCCCTGACAAAATCTTATGTTTTTCTTGACTTGTAGCAAGAGAAGCATGTCTCACTCAAGCAAACTTAAGAAGAAGGGGATTTCATCTATGCTCTAGATGTTGTATGTGTAGTGCAGCCAGAGAAAAACAATAGCCATCTGTTTCTACATTGTCCTAAAACTGGACAATTGTGGCAACTTTTTTTTGAACTTGGTAAGACTTAGGATGGTCTATGCCAGCAACAAGATGTGAATTATTGAAGTGCTGGAACTATAATGGTGGTGCAGTGAAACAAACGAAGTGGTGGAAACTTGTCCCAGCTTGTATATTGTGGACGATTTAGAAGGAGAGGAACTACAGAATTTTTGAAGACAAAAGCAATCACGTGCAGAAAGTCAAGATGAATTCTATTCTTTTGTTTCATTTTTGGTGTAAAGAAAACTATGTAGAGGAGACTGAATCACTAGTTGATATGATAGGTTCCTTGTGAAGCAGTAGTCCAAAGCATGGTTGGGTTTTTGTAATTGTAGAAAGCACTGTTATGGTTTTCAAGAAAAAAAAAAAATCCTAAAACTTTTTGTTAGAATAGGATTCTGTATAGTATCCTACTTGGAAAAGGAATGTAATGTATATGGCTCAGTGTTATAATTAATTTACATAGCTTAACAATATTCGCACTCTGTCTCGCTTGGTAGACGAAATCTATTTCTTTAGTGTTTATTCTCACATGGTATCAAAGATCTGGTGAGAAAATCCGGGAAAGAAAACTCAGGCAGACAGTTGTCGTGCTTCAGTTTCCGGCAACTGCTAGGGCTGTTTCGCGTCACTCTCTCTCGGTGGGTTACGAAATATGAAACCACCACAAGTTAGAGAAAACTCCAGCAAAGAAACCCCAGAAAACTATTCCACAAGAATAGCTGTCATGTGCCGGCAGGACCTTCATCTCCGGCGGCACGTCTGTTACACGCGCAGGGCGCGTGAGATTTTTTCCGGACAGATTCCGACACTGATCATTTCTCCCTGGGGTCGTCCAGGAATGCTGACTAACCTGTGATATCTTTCTAAAGATTCCAGCCGTCGGAACCCTAATCTGGCCACTCCAGTCAGCTTTTCAGCGACCTCGTCTGAACTTCAAGACAACCAGCAGCTTTCTCGACCCTTTTTCGACAACTTTCAAGCATATCTGACAGTATTTGTGATTAATTGTCAACCATGTCCTTTGGGTATGATATTTTGGCTCCAAAAACATGGGAATTGAACGTTCAAGCCCTATGATCACTTCAAAACCATTAATGGGAAGTTCAAACTATTTAGCTTGGGCGTCCTTGGTTGAGTTGTGGTGCAAGGGTCAAGGTATTCAAGATCACTTAACAAAAAAGGCCAGTGTGGTGAATGAAAAGGCAAAGGCCAGTGAGGTGGATGAAAAGGCCCAAGGCCAGTGAAAGAAGGTTTATGCTCAATTATGTAGTCTCATGTAGCGATCTATTGATTCCAAGTTGATGCCCTTGTTTCACCCAATTCAAACATGTTATTCTTTTTGGGAAAAGACTCGCGCTTTATACATTGATTACATATCTCACTTTTATGATGTGATATCATGGATGACAATTTAAAGAAATAGGAATCACACGAGTCTACTTACTTGGTACAAGTAAAGCAGTCATGAAAGAATTTGAGAGATTTGATGTCACCTACCGCCAACAACATGCACTGCCATTGTTGAAAAACAACAAGAACTATAACAGACAATGTTTCTAGCTCTTACCGTTGGACTTCCTAAGAGACTTAGATTCGGTGCGTGATCTGATTTTGGCTAGTCCAACAATTCCTATAATTGATGTACTATTCTCTGAGTTACTTTTCCTTGCCAAGCCTCCTAGTCACACACTACTCTCCTCACAAACTGTTGACTCTTTTCTCACATCTCAGATAATAGAAAATCGGACATCCTAGTCTATGGAAAATAGATGAGGAGGTCGTTTTGAAATATCGCGAGAAAGTGTAGTTATTGTAACAGGTATGGGCACACTTGTGAAGTATGTTATTCTATGCACAGTCAACCAACCAGAAATGCTCATGTTGCTCAGACTAACAGTGTAGGTGTCAAAGATTTTCTTTATTTGAAGGAGAACACCATCAGTTCCATTTTTTTATGGAAAGGTAACATTCATATGTATTGACTAAAACCAGTACATGAGTTAAACTGAAAACTATAATTACAACGTATCAACAAAATAAGATATCTAAATCTAAAATCTAAATAGAACCAAGGATCTCAAACTCAGTATCCTCTAGGTACATCTGTTTGCACTAGAAACAAAAAAGTTTGATACAGTTCAATTTGATCTTATGAATATCACAACTTTTGCTCTCAAAACATCTAGCATTTCTCTCTCTCCAGTTTGTCCACCAGATATAGGCTGGGACAATCCTCCATCTATCTCTGTCTGAAGCTCCCTCACCTACCTCTTCCCAACTATAGAGGAGGTGGGTGATTCTGTTAGGCATAGTCCAAACAACACCCCCAAGGCTGATAAAAATCCTCCACAGTTGGGTTGTTATCCTGCACTGTAAAAACAGATGGTTGACTGTCTCAACCTCTTCTCCACACAAATAGCATCTCGAGCACATAGAGAACTTCCTCTTCCTGAGATTTTCTTGTGTCAGGACTGATCTCTTGCCTGTAACCAAGTAAAACATGCCACCTTGAAGGGGATTTTTGTCTTCCAGATCTGTTTCCATGGCCATTGTGGTGGCTGTTGGCCACCTTTGTTCAAAAACTTGTATATTGAGTTCACCTTAAACATGCCTTTGCTATCTTTGTTCCACCATAGTCTATTAGCCTCATGTTTTGTCCCTTTGAACTCTGCCAGAGCTCTGAAAATTTGTCCCAGTTTCAATTTCCCAGTCATTAAAATTCCTTCTGAACTGGATGTTCCATCCTTCTTGTGTCCAACTATCAGCTACACTCGTTTGTTGATGTACTGCCAACACATACATCTCAGAGAAAAGGTTTTTTAAACTAGCATGTCCTAGCCATTCCTCCCAAAAGGAGGTCTTACTTCCATTGCCTACCCTCACAGTTGTATTATTTCTCAAAAAGGGCCAAGATATTCTAATAGACCTCCATAGACTTGCACCATAGGATGTAGATACCTCATTTGTCATCCATTTGTTCTCCTCTCCATATTTAGCTTTAATTACTTTGCCCAGTGTGCTTGAGGCTCTTGTGAGTGTCTCCATAACCACTTCAGTCTAAGTGCCTTGCTTTGTATTTTCAGATTTCTTAATCCTAAACCTCCTTGCTTCTTTCCCCAAAGAACCTCGTTCCATTTGACCAAGTGTCGAGCAGTAGAATCATTTTCCTCACTCCCTTTTTCCAACGAAAATCTCTCCTAATCTTGTCTAAACTTTCTATCACTCCATCATGAATGATAAAGATAGACATCACATCATATAGGTTGGGAGAGCATCCAAAACAAAATTGATGAGAGTGACTCTGCCACCAAAGGAGATGTACTGAGATTTCCATCTAGTTAACTTCTCAGACTTTCAATCACTGAGTTCCAAATGCTCATGGCCTTTGACTTGGCACCTAGAGGCATACCTAGGTACATAGTAGGCAGGGAGCCTACTTCCCCTCCCAGAATTCCAAACAACACCAGCATATTAGGGACTTCATTGATTGGGAACAACTGGCTTGTCCTCCAGTTGATATGAAGTCAAGAAACTCCCTCAAAAAGCACTAAAATTGATCTCATGATCAGTAATTGCCCTTCTTCAGTCCTTCTTCAGCATCACAGAAGATTAAGGTATCATCAGCATACTGGAGGTGTGTGACTTCCATGCTGGCATTTAAACTTGGGGTTTGGTTTGTGACTACCTCAAAACCTCTTAGACATTCATTATTCCTAGCCACCTTTATCATGTAATTTAGACCCTCCACGACTGATAAAAGAGAAAAGGAGACAAAGGATGGCCGTGCCTCAAACCCCTGTTTGCAGGGAAACAACCTTCAGGTGATCCATTGATAAGAACTGAAAATCTTATAATGGAGATGCAATATCTTACCCAGTGAACCCACTTCCTTCCAAAACCCATACATGAGAGCATTTTCAGCAAAAATTCCCCGGTTACATGGTCATATGCCTTCTCGATATCTGATTTGCACAAAATTCCTGCCTTTCCTGGAGTAACTCTGGAATCTACCACCTCATTTGCAATTAGGATAGCATCATTGTTTGCCTGTTTTTTTTTTTTTGAAATTGGTAACTTTGTCTGTTCCTCAAAAGTCAGTACTAAAACTGTACTGATCAGTATTTACAACATAGTATTTACAACATGTACTTCAAATCCTACTATCTTTTACTAAATTGAGTCTAGTACATCAATTATGGAGATAGTATCATTTGAGTATAATTGATTACACCAAAAACATAGTAGCATAAGACAATTTAGTTTGACTTTTTGCATACTATTCTCAACACTATCAAAAGCTCTAGAGTTCCTTTCCTTCCATATTGCCTATCATATACTAGCTGGGACAATTCTCCATCTGTCTCAATTCTTGGATTGCTTTCCTGCTTCCTCCCAACTCTGGATTGCTTCTGTGATCTTGGCAGGCATGGTCCATGACATACCCTTAAGACTCAGGAATAACCTCCATAGTTGGCTTGTGATCTTGCAGTGTAGAAAGAGATGGTTAACTGTCTCAGCAGTTTCCCCACAAAAGAAACATCTAGAACATAATGGTATCCCCCTTTTCTTTAAGTTGTCTTGAGTCAGTACAGCCTCCTTGGCTAACAACCAGACAAAACATGCCACTTTGAGTGGAATTTTTGACTTCCAGATTCCTCTCCATGACCCATGACTTTGAGGCTGATTGGTGTGGTTCAACCAGTTGTATGCACAACCCACCTTAAAGCTACCCATTCAATTGCCTTTCCACCACAAAATGTTTTGACCTCCTTCCAGTCCATTAAATTGCCCAATGGTGTTGAAAAAATCTGCTACCCTTTGAATCTCCCAATCATTTAATTGTCTTCTAAAGATGAAGTTCCACCCTTGAGGAGTCCAGTGATCTACTATGGTCTTCTGTTGGTGAGATACTAGAGAATATATATCAGGATACAAGACCTCTAGCCTAGCTGCCTCATGCCAAGCATCTTTCCAAAATTATGTTTTCTCTCCATTCCTCACTTTGATCTTTGTGTTAGCCTTAAACTCCGACCACAGAGATCTAATGGATCTCCATACACTAACCCCATATGGTGTAGTCACTTCTTTGGTCATCCAGTTATCTTCCAGTAAGACTGCTCTTCATTATTGAACTTCCACAACCATTTCATCACAAGGGCTTTACTTTGATTCATCAAATTCCTTATTCCGAGACCTCCATGCTTCTTTCCCATTATCACAGCATCCCATTTAACCAAGTTGTAGCCTTTCCTCTCACTGTTTCCTTGCCAAAAAAAATTTCTTCTGATTTTATCCAACCTAGTGATTACACTTTTGGGAATTGGGAATACTGGCATCATATAGGTTGGTAGTGAATCAAGAACAGAATTAATCAAGGTTAACCTGCCACCCCTGGAGAGATATTGTGATTTCCATCTAGCTAACTTCATTTCACATTTTTCAACCACATTGTTCTAGATTTCATATGACTGAGATTTGGCCTGAATCTCTCAGTTCCTTGGCTCCATTCTTCTTTGGAGTCAAAACAATGTATGTGGCATTGAAACTTTTCTCAAAGACACCATGAAAGTGGAAGTTCTTGAAAGTTTCCATGATATCCTTTTTTACTACATCCCAGCATTTGATGTAGAACCCCATTGTGAAGCCATCTGGACCAAGAGCTTTGTCCATTGCACATATCTTCAAACATGAAAACACTTCTTGTTCCTCAAACTCCCCTTGCAGAGCTTCTCTTTCCTCTTCTGTGATCATTGGACAATTGATCAAGTTAATTGAAGGTCTCCAACCTGTGTTTTCTGAAAATACTTCTGATAAAACTCAATAATCTCCCCTCTGATTCTCACTGGATCCATGACAGGTTCATCTTCAATCATCAGTTGGTCAATGTTATTGCTTCTTTTATGTGCATTGGCCACTTTGTGGAAAAATTTGGTATTTTTGTCTCCTTTCAACCAAAGTGCCCTTGATCTTTGTCTCCATGCCAACTCTTCATTTTTTAAGTGCTCTTCATAATCCATTAGAAGAGTTGCCTTCAAAGCTGCCTTTGATTTTGTTAAAATCACGTTCTCCATTACAGTATCTAGAATGGCTAACTCGCTCAATATTTGGACTTTCTGCATTCTTAGATTTCCAAAGCTCGTGTTGCTCCACTCCTTCAGTTTAACTTTTAAAGCCTTTAATTTACATCCCATGATGTAATTAGGCTTCACATCGAAGACAAAAGACTCCCACCACCCTCTGACTCTTTCCACAAAACCCTCATTATTCAACCACCAGTTATCAAACTTGAAATAGCATTTGTTGTGACCCTAGGTTCCACATTGTAGTGCAATTGGATTGTGATCTGAGCATAATTTCTGCAACACAGCCTGTTTAATTTTGCAGAAACTATCATCCCACTCCTTAGATATCAGAATCCTATCAATTCTAGAAGCAGCATTATTGTTGTTTCCTTTGAACCAGGTAAAACTCCTCCCTTCTAGTTGTAAATCCAAAAGATCCATGTCTTCAATGAAATCTGAAAAATCTATCATTGCTGGTGTTCTCCTCTTGCAATTTTCTCAGATGGAAATCCTGTGACATTGAAGTCATCACACACTGCCCATGGTCCCTCAAACAAACTTCTGACAGCTCCTATTTCCTACCATACATGTTCTCTTTCAAATGTGCAATTTGGAGCATATACTCCTGTAATATGACACTTATAGTCCTGCAACATAGCCTCAAATTTACATGTCAGAATGTAAGAGCCAATTTCCAGAACTTCCCCTCTCCATAATCTGCTATCCCATAACATCATAATCCCCTCTTTAGTGCCACTAGCTTGAAGACAAGCATATTTGACCCATCTTTCACCCCATAATTCTTTTATCATATCTTCAAACTCCCCCTCTAGCTTAGATTCCTGTAGACAGACTATGTTTGCGTTCCAGTTGAGAATTAAGCTCTTCACCAATCTTCTTTTATCCCCACTATTAAGTCCCCTTACATTTCATGACACAAGTTTTACTTTCATGGTAAAACCTTGGCCCCTTCCCCCTCTCTCTTTTCTCATCACTTTTGAAATTGATGTCAAAAAATGTGAGCCTTTTAAGCTCCTCAAAAGATGTGGCCTCTACTACCTTACCTTTCCTAATTCCTCTGCAACATGCCCAGTTGTAGATCCTCCGGACTTAATTCATACACAATTTATTTTTTTGAGATAAAACTTGGTCCATACACAATTAGGACATTCGTATTTATACATGGCCAAAATTAATGAAATCTGGAATAATCAAGGATGGGATCTCAGTTTTAGAAGACATCTAAATGATGGAAGGCTTTAATACCATGCAAAGTGGCAGTTTGGCTGGTAGTCAAGAGGGCCTGTTTGACACATGGAAGAAGGGGAATACACCTTTTGCTCTATCCGCCACTTATGTAGAAAAAGTGCAGAAACAAACAGTCATCTGTTTTTACATTGTAGGGGACTACTCAACTATGGGACATATTCCTAGCAATGATCGGTTTTGAGTTGGACAATGCCACTGAATACACTAGACATGCTATCTAGTTGGAGCAAAAGATGCACAAAAGCTTAAAAAATAGATGAAATATGATCCCAGACTGTATATGGTGGACTATCTTAAGGGTAAGGAATTCAAGATGTTTTGAAGGCAAAGGAATTCAACATATTTGGTGGTTTAAGTTGACAAGATCCAGCTATGATCAAGGAGGCTGTCCAAAATTTCTACATAAATTTATACAAGGAAGCTGAACACTGGAGGCCTGATCTGAACATTCAAGATGTTAATATGATAACTGGAGAGGAACAATTATGGTTGCAAAGACCTTTTGAGGAAGAAGAAATCCTAGAAAGTATTAGGATGTGTGCTAAGGAGAAGGCGCCTGGACCGGATGGTTTTCCAATGATTTTCTTCCGAGACTTTTTGGGAAGTTTTGAAGGAGGACATAATTAACACTCTATCACATTTCCACTCCAATCAGAATTTTGAGAAAAGTTTCAATGCAACATTCATTGCTCTAATCCCTAAAAAGGCTGGAGCTTCAGAATTAAAAGATTATAGGCCAATCAGTCTGATAGGATCATAGCTAAGTTACTGGCAGAAAGACTTAAGAGGGTGGTGAGCAAATTGGTCAATAAAAATCAGATGGCTTTCATAAAAGGGATACAGATCATGGATGCTGCATTGATAGCAAGCGAGTGCATAGATTCAAGGATGAAAGGTGGAGTTGCGGGTGTATTATGCAAGTTAGACATCCAGAAAGCATATGACCATGTAAATTGGGCATTTTTATTGAATGTTTTGAGACAAATGGGCTTTGGCAGTAAGTGGCTAAAATGGATAGAAGTGTGCATTAAAACAGTCAGGTTCTCAATACTAGTAAATGGTGAACCTGTTGGCTTCTTTGCATCAGAAAAGGGGCTGCGACAAGGTGATCCACTGTCACCTTTTCTCTTTATTCTAGCAATGGAAGGTTTTGACAGTATGATGAGAATAGCTACACAGAACAGGTGGATTAAGGGTTTCCAAATAGGAGACAGAA
>JAJOOH010017859.1:0-24442 GCA_029582605.1 Solanum gracilifrons
TATTTTGAAATAGTTTGTATATGTTGAAAATATTGTGTTGTTTTGGTTGGATGAAGTTTATTTGGATTTGGGTTGTTTTGGTATAAATATGCAGGTGGGCAACTAAAAATTGCAGCAATTTGCTGCCTGTTTTGCAGCAAAAAACTGACCTCCGGAGGTCGGAATTTCAACATTACAAAAATAAAAATACCGACCTCTGGAGGTCGGAATTTCAAAAATACAAAAATAAAAATACCGACCTCCGGAGGTCGGAATTTCAACATTACAAAAATAAAAATACCGATCTCCAGAGGTCGGAATTTAAAAAAATGAATATTCCGACATAAAATAAAAACCAACCTCGAGAGGTCAGTAAATACCGACTTCCAGAGGTCGGTATTGAATAGCGAGCAAGCTTTTTCCGACCTAAGCTGGGATGTCGGTTTTAGGTCGGTATTCACTGTTTTTTTAGTAGTGTATTTGGCTTTGGTGGTGGATTAAAGGCAAAGGACATGAGGGGTGGCACTTCTTTAAAGACTGAATTACTGTCTCAACTATGTTCAACTGAAGAGGAAAATAAATCTTTGAATGAGAAAAACAAATCCTTGAATGATCGCTTGTCTACCTTAGAAGATGAGATGAAAGAAATAAGAAAAATGCAAGAATTCTTTGCTGCTCAACAATCGCATAACCCGCATATGACATCACCCGTATCAACTGAATGACCACTGACTTCTTTTGCTGATCAACTAAGTAACAATTTACCAAACTCTATTTGTGGATAGTTGTTTAAGTTGTTAGTGTATGGCTGAACTCTTATGAAACTAACGAAGAGAGGAATGAACAAATAGCATATCCTTTTTGGAACTAGAAGACAATAGATTTATAATTGACATGGTTTCCACCAGCTTTTCTATTATTATTGATATGTCTATTTAAAGGAATTCTTCACTTGTGATTATCTTCTCTTAGCTGGTGGTTGTTTGACATATTTGTGTTATGATTCATGATACATATCAAATTATTATTTGTTTGTTTGATAAATGATGGAAAACTATATTGCCTTTTGGGGATCTGTCATGAACAAGATACTAAAACTTTTCCCTGTGAAGTGGAAAGTTTGATGTTTAAGCAGAATGATGACCAGTTTTGTTTAGTAGATTCTAGTAAAGATGCTGATTTGGTTGATAAAATAGGGAGAGATGAACTTCTATATCCACTATAAGTAGCTGAGAGATAAAATTATTAGCAAGTTTAAAGTGCTCAATTTGCAGAACTAACTCTGCATAGTTATACATCCATGATTTGAATTGCAACACCAGTATAGGTTCACTTTCGACAACAATTGTTTTCCCACTTGTAGCTCTGCAGATAGGATTTGAATTTCAAGGAAAAGAAGCGTATTATACATAGAGTTTTACTCCTGACAGCAATCTTCCAATCGACAACTCTTCTCTTCATAAAAGCTATCAGAAAATTAAGTGAAAATGGTATACAGAAACTAGCCTTTAAGATATATTATCTCTGCAATTCCAATTTTTCAGGTGTTGCAATGTTTTCTATTTTATCCACTGCTGGTCATATGGGAGGTAAGCATGTATTGAGTGATCATACACTAATGCACTCATATCAGCAAGGTCATCTATGAAGTTGTAATGATATGAGATGTCGTAACTGATTTCTCTGATGGCTGGGTTCAATTCCTTGAGTTTCTTCTCATACAACACACAAATTCCATCCATTGCTTGACTTATTTACTCGTAATCCATGAAAGTGCGAGTTGCTCAGTTTTGAGAAGTCTGTGTGAGAACAATAGTGTGACTGTTTACCATTTGACGAATGAATAAGGATTGAGCTTGTATTTGCTGAAATTTTGAAGCAACGAATCAGAAACTCTATTTAGGCGGCTGCAGCGGCGTCTTCGCCGACAATAGAATTGTTTAAAAGATTACAGCCTTCTTAATCTGTGTTGTTTCCATTTTATACAAACACAATAGCATCCACACATCTTTTTCCTCTATTTTTTTTAGTTTTGTATAACTGTGTGCGCATGTTTTTTTATTTTCTGCAGAACTATACATAGTGAATTAATGTAGTCTACAGCTTTGTGGGATTTCATGCAGCCTATAGTTGTCTGGGATTTAATGCATTTATAATGAATGTATTTTGTAGATATTTTATAAGACTTGGGATAGACTATCAAAGTTTTCTTACTCAATTTTTCTTATATGTTCTTGCAGCTTGTTAATATTTTTGGATAACCCTTGGTGAATTTCGGTGTACTTTTGTGAAGATTGAAGCTACAAGTCAAGATGCAAGTATAGAAGACGCACAAGACCATTATTATTTTGCTTGACATATTGTTAATTTGCTAACTATTTTTTTGTTAAACAAATATTGAAACTAACACCATGGGATGATCACCGTTTTTTTTATATTTATATCAGCCCTTTGTATGGAGATTTACAGTAGAAATCTTATATTTATTGATGAAATTTATATTATTTTTGTGAAATGAAGTTCCAGAAGTACTAATGGTCAGTTAGAGACCAAAAATTTTGCTCGTCTTTAAAATATCATCTAAGACGAGATAGTTTCTTGTCTCTAAAAGATTCATCTAGGATTAGACAACCTCTTGTCCCTAAAAGAACAACTAGGACGAGGTGTTGCTAGTCACGAAAACAATCTAAGACGACGTGGTTGCTCATCAAGAAAAAGTAATCTAGGACGAGATAGTTGCTCGTCCTTAAAGAGTAATCTAGGGCAAGTTTGTTTCTAGTCCCTAAAGGGATTAACGACAAGAAAATGATTAGTTTTCAAAGAAGAAAATCCTCTATTTGGGACGAGATATACAGTCTTCAAAAGTATTTTGGCGACTAGCATTAATCCCGTCTATAAACTCATTCAGCGACCAGCGAAATGAATTCGTCCTAATTGACCTTTAGCGAAGAAGCATTCTAGGACGGGTGGCGACCATCATTTTTCCGTCTCAATAGACTATTTGGGACCAAATTTGAACTTTTTAGGACCATATTTCCCTTCCTTAGAGGCTGTTTTTCTTGTAGTGATTCCAATTTCCAATTGAGCTTAGCTTAGAGTGGAAGGGGGGAAATTCTATCCCTACAGGTCAATTTGTTTCTTGCCTTAAATCTAGGAAAATGATCTCCAAAGGGTATATTTAGCATCTTGTTAGGGTGATAGATGTTGAATTCGAAACCCCTTCTCAAGAGTCGGTTCTGCTAGTGAATGAGTTTTCGGATGTTTTTCCCAATTATTTACTCGGTATTCCTCCTGAGCGGGAAGTATATTTTTTTATTGACCTCTTACCCGATACGTAACCTATCTCCATTCCTCCTTATAGAATGACTCCAGCCGAGTTGAAAGAGCTGAAAGAGCAATTGAAGGATTTGCTAGATAAGGGTTTTATTCAACCGAGTATCTCTCCATAGGGTGCTCTGGTGTTGTTTGTTATAAAGAAGGATGGGTCTCTTATAATGTGCATTGATTATTGTCAATTGAACAAAGTGACCATTAAAAATAAATAGCCCCTTCTGAGAATTGATGATTTGTTATACCAACTTCAAGGACCTAGCTATTTCTTCAAAATTGACCTTCGTTCGAGTTATCACCAATTGAGAGTGAGAGGGTTGATATTCCTAAGACGACATTTAGAACCCGGTATGGTCACTATGAATTCATGGTTATGTCGTTTGGATTGAAAAATGCCCCGGTGGCATTTGTGGATTTGATGAATATAGTGTTTAGGCAATACCTAGACATGTTTGTGATTGTGTTTATCGATGATATCTTGATCTATTCGAGGAGTGAGAATGAACATGTGGACCATTTGAGGATTGTGTTGCAAGTTCTTAAGGACCAACAACTTTTTGCAAAGTTTAGCAAGTGTGAATTTTGGTTAAGGTCTATAGCTTTCCTTGGTCATATTGTGTCAAGCAAGGGTATTGAGGTGGATCCCAAGAAGACGGATGTGGTCAAGAGTTGGCCTAGACCTCTAACTCCTTTCGACATTAGAAGCTTTTTGGGTTTGGCCGGTTACTACAGGAGGTTGGTTGAGGGATTTTTCCTCCATTGATTCTCCATTGACGACTTTCACTTAAAAGAAGGCTAAGTTTTAGTTGTCGAAAGCTTGTGAGAAAAGTTTCCAAGAATTGAAAGATAAACTTACTTCCGCTCCGGTGTTGAATTTACCGGAGTGTACGGATGGTTTTGTGGTGTATTGTGATGCCTGTAGAGTTGGGTTGGGATGTGTGCTTATGCAAAATGGTAAAGTTATTGCCTATGCTTCAAGGCAACTTAAAGTCCATGAGAAGAATTATCCTACCCATGATCTTGAATTAGAGGCGGTGTTATTTGCCTTAAAAATATGGAGGCATTATTTGTATGGGGTCCATATGGATGTTTTCACCGATCACAAAAGTCTTCAATATGTGTTTAGTCAAAAGGACTTGAATCTTCAACAACGAAGGTGGTTAGAGTTATTAAAGGATTATGATATGAGAGTCCATTATCGCCCTGAAAAAGCTATTGTGGTAGCGGATGCACTTAGTAGATTGTCCATGGGTAGTGTGGATCATGTAGAGGTTGAAAAGAAATAGTTGGTTCGTGATGTGTATAGGTTGGCTCGGCTAGGTGTTCAACTAGTGGATTCCACCAAGAGTGGTGTCATGGTTCATAATGGGTCTAAATCTTCATTTGTGGTGGATGTGAAGGCTAAGAAAAGCCTTGATCCTATATTAGTTGAGTTAAAAGAGTTGGTACTCAAGAAGTTCGTTGAGGATTTCTCGCAAAGGGGAGATGGGGTGCTTAGGTACCAAAGTTGATTATGTGTTCCGGATGTTGATGGTTAGAGGGAGAAAATTCAAGAGGAAGCTCATAGTTCTCGATATTCTAATCATCCGGGAGCCACCAAAATGTACCGTGACCTACGGGAAGTTTATTGGTGGAATGGGATGAAAAAGGACATTGATAAATTTGTGGCCTAATGTCCCAATTGTCAACAAGTAATGGTTGAGCACCAAAGGCCAGGAGGCTTGTCACAAGATATTCCTATTCCTACTTGGAAGTGGGAAGATGTGAGCATGGATTTTATTGTAAGATTTCCACGTACTAGGTGGCAACATGACTCAATATGGGTAATAGTGGACCGAATGACTAATTCCATTCATTTCATTCTCGTAAAGGTGTCCGACTTGGCAGAAGAGTATGCTAAATTGTATTTGAAAGAGATAGTAAGGTTACATAGAGTTCCGTTGTCTATCATTTTGAATTGAGCCCCTAATTTACTTCACAGTTTTGGAAGTCCTTCCAAAAGGGGCAAGGTACTAAGGTGAAGCTTATCACAACTTTTCACCCTCAAACGGATGGTCAAGTGGAACGCACCATTCAGACTTTAGAGGACATTTTGAGGGCATGCGTGATAGATTTTAAAGGTAATTGGGATGACCATATGTCGTTAGTTTAGTTTGCCTATAATAATTATTGCCATTCAAGTATTGAGATGGCCCTCTTTGAGTCTCTCTATGGTAGGAGATGTACGTCTCCTATAAGATGGTTTGAAGTAGGGGAAGTTGCTCTCCTAGGCTCGGAGGTGGTCTGTGAGGCCATTGAGAAGATTCGGGTGATTAGGGAGAGGTTGAGAACGACCTAAAGTTGGCAAAAGTCATATGCTGATGTTAGAAGGAGAGATTTAGAATTTGATGTCCATGATTGGATGTATTTGAAAATCTCACCCATGAAGGTTGTTATGAGGTTTGGAAAGGGGAAACATAGTCCTTGGTTAGTGGGTCCTTATGAGATTTTGAGGTATGTGGGTGAGGTTGCATATGAGTTAGACTTGCCAAATGAGTTGGTGTTGGTACATTCAGTGTTCCATGTCTCAATGTTGAAGAAATGTATTGGGGGATCCATCAACCATAGTTCTCTTAGAGGGTTTAGAGATTAAAGAGAATCTTGCCTATGAAGAGGTGCTGGTTGAAATTCTTGACCGGTAAGTCAAGAGGTTGAGAAACAAGGAAGTTGCCTCCGTGAAGGTTTAATGGAGAATCATTAAGTGGAGGGTGCTACTTAGGAGGCCGAGGCCGAGGCCGAGGCCGAGGCCGATATGAAGTCCCGATACCCTCATGTCTTTCCTTCTACTCCTATTCAAGCTTGAGGTAAGTAATTCCTCTTGAGTTTTAGTATTTTAGAAGTCATGTGTGGTATATGATCTTTTCCATGATTTCCTTATGTTATGCATGTTCTTGAGAAATTCATGTTTAGTAAGAAAATGAGTTTTCATGATTTATGTTCCTCATGTTGTTGTGCATTTAGTATGAGTTGCCTATTTGACTTCATGAGATGAGTTGATGAACATGCTTTAGTATGCTTTTTAGAGTAGTTGCATATTGGCTCCATGATACTGTGTTGGGCATGATTTTTGTTGGAGAAGGTAGTTCCTCCTATGAATATGTGAAATATTGAGTTGCATGCATAATGGGTTTTTAGATGTAGTTCCTACTTCCTTGTGTTGCATTGAATATGTTTTAGATGGAGTTGAAGTTTCCTCCTTTTGAATTATGCATTATTTTAATGTTTCATGAATGTTGGGCTGCTAGTTTTGAGTCTTTAATTCCGTAAAGTGTCTAGATCGTCATTCGAGGACGAATGTTCCCAAGGGAGAGATATTGTAACATTCCGGAAACTAGTAGGCTAAGATAGAGCTTAACATGAGAGTTAGAGTTGTAAAGATACCTCCCCGCACATTAAAATAAATGTTTTCATGTTAGAACATCAAGGTTCAAACCCCAAGGACCAACCACGGGTCCTTGAGGAGGACCCTAAGGAGGCCACCTGGGCAGTAACCCACGAGGGCAACCCACGCTCAGTAGGTCCTCCCACGCCTCATGGGTAGGAATCCATGGAACAAGCCCTCAAAAACCAGGTCTCTGAACCGCATACCCCGTTTACCAGCAAGGGCTGTGGGTCCAACCACGGTCCATCTGTGATGGGTCATGGGTGGGCCTGGAAACTGCCTTTTGACAGTTGCACTTAGGGGCACTTTGGGGTTTTCCATTTTAATTTAATACTAATGGACGTCATTTTACACTAAATTAGACTAACTATATATAGTTTTAAGACCTCCAAATTTAGTCATCTTCCTCACAATTCCAAAATCCCAAATCGAAACCAATTTTTCCCCAAAATTCTCTCTCTAGAACTCCAAAGAAGAAGAAGAAGGAAGGTGAAGCTACGGTTTGAAGGAGCAAGATTTTCTACCCAATTTCCTTGAAATTCAAATCTAAGGTATAGTAGTCCTTCATCAATACATAGTTTTCATCTATGGAGTCGCTTCAAAACCCCAATTTCAAAGATAAAAATTCCCCAAAAGCTAACGTTTGACTCCAATACATGGATTCGTTTCAAAAACAATTCTATTGATTTAATTACTTTATATTATCATTGAATTGATAATTTAATGTAGGTTTATGATGAAATCTCTCAAGAATCCATGAAATCTCCATATTCCCAATTTATGACCTTGTGATGTGGGTGAATTGTAAAAAGAAGAGTATTATGAGATTTTGCTTATAGTAATTGTAGTAATTGAATCATGTTATTATCCATGTATAATGTAGTAATTCTATATGTGTTGATTGAATGTGATCTATGGTCCTTGAAGGGAAAAGTATGATAATTATGCATGATTATGAGGTTTATGTATATGCTTTTAGAACACTCTGAGAGTAAAGTTAATATAATTTTGATCTAGTTGTTGTGTTGTTGAATGATTATCCTCGCGTACACACTTATGTATGAATATGATATAATGTGAATGGGGTTCTCACAATATGATGATTCTAGGGTTGGAAGGCTATTCTCACCTATTAAATCTATGAGCAATAGTATGAATTATGTTGGATTGAGTGTCAAGACATTCTTCCATCAATATTCAGTTAAATCAAGACTTAATATATAATCTATGGGAATTAATACTTAGCACCGAGTGGATATGAATATGAGATGGAAGCTTATACGATAGTTGAGTCCGGCTTCCCAACGAAAGCTTTTACACTAGTTGAGTCTGGCTTTCCAAATGGGTTCCTTCTACCTTAGTTGAGTTCGGGTTCCCAAAGTATGTATCTCATGAAATGGAAACCTTATACCTTAGTTGATTCCAGGTTTCTAGTAGCAATCTACTTATCCCATAACTATGTGCCCACATAGGTCTTTAGCTAGTGGATCCACCTAAGCTAACAGTATGGTTCTACCTTAGGCAAGTAGTACAACTCCTTTTCGGTGTGAGGTAGACACCGGATTCCATGGTAAGCTCACATGGTCTATGTATGTTAAGGCTTATCTCCCTTTATGATAGTAAGAACAAGAATATGAGGTATGAACTATAGTTACTCAAGAAGCTTTACTTAGTATGGGTGGGATTATGGGATCTTACTCATGCATTGCACAAGTATGCTTTGTGGGTATTTATGGTATGTTCCTATTATGTTATGGTGATCTATTATCTTTTCCATTACCTTCAAACATGATGCTTTGAAGTAGTAAATGACATGCATTCAACTAAAATGTCCCTTTTAGCATGTTGTCATGATTTTGTGAATGACTATCATACTTAGTGCATTTTTGTATTAACCCATATTTTCCTACATTTTTCCCAAGTGTAGGGTCCGGTTCTCAAGGTGGTCCCCATTGTGGCTAGATCTTGGATTTGTTCATTTCTCCTTGCTCGTGGTGAGTCCTCATGATTCAAAGACATATATTTTCATTGTAGTTTCATTCTTGTATTATCACTTTAGGATTATGTTGTTTTGGGTTGTGACCCTCTTTGGACTCAAGTATTGTAATAGATGGCTAATTGAGACAAGTCTAGACTTCCGCTTTCCTTTATAAAGATTTTTGCACTTAAATATGTTTTTACTCTTATTGTTTTAATACTTTATGTTATGATATGCTAAGTGGATTACATGGTGCCTCTCGGGGTTCTATATGCCTTGTTATGTCTAGGGGGTACCCTTGGGTCGTGATAGTTTCTTTGTCCAAATTCTCACCCACATTCCTTCTAACATATTCTCTTCGAGGGGCCATATTTTTAAAAGTATCAAATAAGTATTTGGTGTGAGACATATATAGTTACTCCCTCCATCCCATTTTATGTGGCTACATTTGACTGGGCATGGAGTTTAAAAAATAAATGAAGACTTTGAAAAGTTTATCAAATTACCCTTTAAAAAGTAGACTCACTTTTCTCTCTCTTCATAAATGTAGTGGAGTATTATTTTAAGATTAAGTGGGACCAACAAGGGTAAAAGAGGAATTGTACCTTTAAATACTTACCATATTAGGAAATGTGACATTCTTTTTGGGATTGACCAAAAAGGAAATGGTGCCACATAAAATGGGACGGAGGGAGTACATTTTATCACACAACTTTAGACTGATGAAAGAAGTGAAGTTTTCAAAATATCATATAACCCCTTATTCATAAATCTGGGTTACTTTACACTCATAAGCAAGACTCTACTCGACGTGGCTTATGAGATATCCTAGGACCTTTCTAAACCATTGCTCTGAATACCAAGTTTGTCACAAACCAGAGTATACCATAGCCGTAACATGACGTATAGAACCCCAAGAGGCCCTACACAAACAACATAGCATACATCATACAACATAATAGAAATAAAGAGTTCAAATTTTTAGTCCTATATCATAAAGGAGTTTGTCAAAGCTAAAGTCTAACATAAGTCCCAATAAGCCATCCACTATATCAATAGAAGTGATTGGGATTTAACCCATACATAACATAAAAAGTCTGAAAACTAAAATAAAGAAAGTAATAAAATGTCTCGGTCCTCGAAACATGAGTACTCACCAATCCTTGAGTGCCAAAAGATCAACTAGCCAAAAGTGTGAGAGATAGGATCGTCTAAACCTGTATTAGTGAAACAATGTCGATACAAGTGTTTATTAGTATATGGAATATACTAAGTATGATAACAATGTACAAAGAGTTATGAAATCATGCCAAATAGGTCTTTACATGACGTTGAATGACCAAGCTAAAGCATGAGATCGTAAGGTTAGAAAATGTCAATCATAATCATGGTCAATGCAAGCTAAACATATTTAGAACATTTGTGAGATACTTTAGAAATAACCTTAGTTAATTATTGTGAGAAGTTTACCATATAACTGGCATAGACCATGTAACCTATAACATGGAATCCAGTGTCTTTCTCACACTGAAAAAGGGATGTCCTTACTTCCTAAGATAAGAACCTTGGGTAGAGCTAAAGTGGATCCACTAGCTAATTTTTGTCTTAGATAATTATTCTATGGTTGAACATAGTTTATGGGACATGGGTAATAACTACTAGTCTACTTGGTTCTATGTAAAATCACATGGAAATCTTAGTCTTATTATTATCCATGGAAAGGCACGATTGGGAAACCTATCTAACCTAGAATTCTTTTAGAATAGCTCCTTAATATTTATTCAACTTAGGTGAGAAAACCTTTAAACCTTATGAATCCTTTATGTGAGAAATCCTTTCACAATCATGTTCTTAGTTGTATGTGAGAAAACCTTTCACAACAATCTTAATACTTTACTCGTAAAGCATCCTCAAATCATTTTCATCAACTTCATAAAAACATGTATATCTTCATAAATTCATCTTTCATAGTTCATAAGCTTCATCATAAGTTCATAGTCTAAAATCATGGAATATGCATGGGTTCATGTGAATACTTTCAATTCATACATTGGAAGATAAGAAACAAGTAATTGAATAGTAATTGAAAAGAACCCATGATAATGGAATAAAAACCCTAACTTTTGGATTGAGAAACTAAGTTGTAAAACATGAAGAATTTAGGAACCCTACGGAGGAAAGGACTTCATAGGTGAATACTAACATACCTTAGTAATCAATACCCACAATCTATTGTGAATTAGAGTTCTTGAAGACAAACCCTAGCTTTTTCTTCCAAATCTCTTTAGAGGATTTTGGGGAGATGATCTTAGAGGGAAATTTATGAATTAGGTAAATGATTTAGACTGGGTTGTTTAAGGATTTAATTCACTCATATAGGTCTTTAAATAGGGTTTAAAATGATGTAGTTTAGGAGCCAATGGACCCCTAAATAGACTGTACAAGTTCGCACGAGACATAAAGGGTTCCATTAGGTGGCACAATTCCAGGAAGCCCTAAGCAGTTAAGCAACTTCAACCTAAACGGGCCATGATCCCGTAAATTGAACATTTAGGTCCTTGTGATGAGTCCCTAGCCTATTTTAGGCTTGTGGACCTTTCTGTTAACTGTCTTTTACATTTTTAAAGCTTGAGGTGTTACAATTGATTTGTGGTTATTGAGAAATACGAGACTGTTCTACAAGCTATAGAAATTTTTATGGATCTTAGATAGGCACTTATAGTCCACAAATTATATCCTAAAATAGGTAAGTTCTTAGATGAATCCTCTCTGGGAATCGTAGAAGATCCTATGAACCGTAGATAGAGGTCATACAAATCTTGAGGTGAAATGGGAAACACGAACCCTTAAGGCCTATTTACGAGGGTCATTACTGGATCGTAAAAACTTTTACGGTCTGTAAAAGACCCTCGTGGATCGTAGAAACACAGACCAGTGTTTCTCTTTCACCCTCAATTCATAAATTTGACATGAACAACAACCCAACTTAAGTTTATTCATGCTTCCTAACATTAAGACTTAACATATAACAATCAATCCCAGGGATTCATATTAATGAAATAAATTCAACTCCTCAACCCCAAGTAAATTTCGAACAAATAAAATTTTGACAATATTTTGGTTATTTTACGATCAAAAGTCATACCCTTGTAATATTTGGAATTGAATTTTTGTGTGAGTGTTATCAAAATACTAAATTAACTCGATTGTTGGCCTTGATTGTAACCTGAGGCTGCCCTTTTTGTGGAAATGAGGATTTTAGGGGTTGTGATGGTTGATTTAAATATGGGGGTATGATGTGCCATTAATATATAGAGCATTTGATGCCCAAAACAAAGGATTAGTGTAAGAACTCAAGAATATTTATGCGTCTATGATGGTTTTTTTCCTAATGTGCAAGTAAAATACTTTGAAGCAAGTAATAGAAGGAAAGAGTAAAAAGTGAAGTTTGATAGACTTGACAGAGGGCTATACAAGTCGTGGTCATCTGTACAGGTCACGAAAATGCTCAGGGAAGTGCCCTAGAAGAATGAAATTTCAAGTATGGTGATACGAGACCCTAGACGGGTCGTGGTGGTTTGTATGGGCCATAGAGTGTGTAGTGAAGAAGTTGCAATTGAAGTTGATAAAAATTGTTTAAGTGTTGGTTCATGAGAGGCATTGATGGGCTGTGAAAAGCTGCATGAACTATTTAGCTTGCTCGTGAACAGTGTGGAATGGTATGTTCTCCTACATCGTGTAGGACTCTTTTCTAAGACTAATTTAATTGCTAATGGTTTATTTTTAAATTATTATCGATATTTTGAGACAAGTTCTTTGTAGATAAATGATAGTTTCCTTTTTGATACATTCGTTTAGATAATTTTGATCTTGATTTTTTGCTCTTAATCAAGAAACTTTTGGTTTTCAATTATTGTAAGTCTAGTTTGTTATTTTTTCATTAATGTCTAACTCTTATTTCATTGTTAATATGAGCAGCTAAACACCACAACTAGGGTTTTGAAACCATGACTAAAACATAACATTAGAATCGAACAGAAATAACTTTCGATTGATGATAGCATACATCGTTTCTATTTTCATATTGAATGCTTTGTAATGAGTGCACACTTTAGAACATGCCTGTATTAATTACTTGTCTGGGAGAAAAGTAATGACTAGGAACATCTTGAAATGAATCTACCAACTTATTTTTAATACTTGAGCTAGAGAGAGGATAGTCTTCTTGACATGTATGCAAGAGTCAAATCCAAAACACTCTAAGACCGAGAGGACAAAAGTGACATTCATCTAATATGGTTGAAAAGTATTTAGGTGTACATAGCATCCTATGAACGTATGAAATTTGTCAAGAAATCATTATTGGTGCAAAATTAAAGTTGTAGTCTAAAGGTCATGGGGAACACAATCCTAGTTTACTTTAATAAAACATCAAATCTTAGAACTATCGTGTGCTACTTTCAACATTAAATTTTAACTAAAATTGGTTACTTGGATACAGAAACAACCCAATATATACTTTTCACAATTTAGTTTTCGGAAATATTAACTGTAGCTGAATATAAGCACTAGTAAATTTATTTCCTCATTAAATTTCTTTTGGAGTTGACCTTAACTCTGGTTGAGTTGTATAATTGACTTCGACCATTTATACATTTTAATTGAGGTTTAAGTTTGGACGTATCAAATTTTGGTGCTGCAGTTAGGGAATTTCGATTTATAAATACTCTAATTGCCATTACTTAAGTTATAGTTGTATTTCCTGATTTTACTTCTTGTTTCTTTTATGTGTCATCTATATGTGAGTTAACAAGTGCATGCCAAACACCAGAATAAGGGAACCCCTTTGATTCTTTACGATCTAGAGTTGAAACGGACTGTTAGAAGAATGTTGAATGCACAAGCACTCAAAGTGCAGAGATAAAGGCTGAGACATGATGTTGAGGACCCAACAAAGACTACAAAAAATAATGCTAACGACCCAAACATGGTGAATGTTGAAGATGAATAAGAGGAAGAGTTAGCCCCTCCTCAACAACAACCACTAGCTCCAAGAGGTCGAGGCCAACAACTGGCACATTTACCGTTCAAAGATGATGATCCAGAATTAGATGGAGTTGGTGCTAGTAGAGCTATAGTAGCTCTAGTACTGCCACCAAGATTCAAATATACCATTGCTAGAACCATGATTCAACTGTTGAATTTGAAGGCGTTGTTTAGAGGCACAACTAGTGCAGACGCGAATTCGCAATTGATGAACTTCGTCGCTACTTGCAAATCAGTTGAGATTCTGGGGGTCAGCCAAACTACAATGTGTCAAGACCCAGACCATCGTTATTGGAACCCAGACTAACCCTCCGATGGGAGAACCATTACTATAACCCAACTAAACATAAAACTACACAACTAAATTAAACTAAGGGATTTAAAGTTACGGAAGCAGTTTTATATGCTAAGGAAAAGAATAGAGTTCCCATAAACACCAAAAGTCTAACAAAAAAAATGCATAAAATAACGCCTAGAGCCTGAAAGTCAATGTACCAAAACACTTAAAGTTCAACCATAAGTATAAACAAGAAAGGGTACAACCCCAAAATAACATACGAATAACTAAATAGAAAGTTTATGTCCAAAATGTGGACATAAGCAGAAAGAGAACTCGTGGCAGGCTGGAAGAATTGGCTAACCCTTGAATTCGAAAACGATTACTGATCTTTTAAATGAGGTCTGTCAATAGCCACCTGAAGATGCCCTGTACTTAACAAAGAAGGAGCAAATGTAGTATCAGTACACAACCATAGTGTACTTGTAGGATCAAGCGGCTATCCCACTAGGTGCAACATACATAAGCCATTACAACATAATAATAACATCCCTACAGCGAATATCTACAATATCAACATCATTTAAGAACAACGTACAATTTCACATTTCTCAAGATTTACAATTATGTCAAGTCAATGGTCCTCTCATGAAACCCACACCCAAAATGTTAGTGTACCGGTACGTGGTACCCATTCCAAGTTAGTATGTCGGGTCATGATGCCCGTTCCAATGTTTATGCCGGTACGTGGCAACCGATCCCAGTTAGTGTGTCGGAACGCAACACCCGATCCATCCAACAAGCCACAATCACAATCACAAGTATATTCTCATAATCATACAATCAAGTCATGATTCATGACATTCAATCATTCAACTATCCTTATTTATCACCTACCTCGAAAGAAGCTTGAATCCCCTAAGAAACTTGATTTTTCCCTTTTTAGATTCATTCCTCTTGTTCTTGGTTTACAAACAATCACAATAATGCGAGGATCAATAAACTACAACTTATTACCCGAATTATAAAAATAATATCAATCCTAGGTCAAACCCTTGATTCCCATAACCATATTAGGGCTTTTTCCACCATAATTTCCAAATCCAAACCCTCCCCCATCGATAATTACCTACAAATCTAAGTTTTACGGATCAAAAAATGGATTTGGGGAGTGAAAACCTTACCTTTAGCCTCAAGAATGGTGGAAAACTGTCAAGAAAACACTTGGCGTCGTTCCTTAGCTGTCAAAGCGAAAAGTACAGAATAAAACATTTTTATGGTTTATTTCCGACTTAAGTCGCTACTGTTCCGCCACAGCGGTCCCAACCCCGCTACAGCGGCCTCGCCCTAGTGGAAACAATGAGGAGATTCAATTCCGATTCCCCTATTTCACAACACACCTTTAACCAATGACACTCAGAAACTACTTGTTCACGCCGAGATTAGTTTCGGGAGTTCTACTCATCCGAATTCAATTCTGTAAAGTCGTATAGGTTCCTTAATGTCTTAGCTATCTACTCATATGATCAGAATCATAATTAGATCACCTAATTGTTACCAGATTTCCCTATACTTTACTGACTCCAATTTCGTCCAAATTTGGACTAGGTTGGGAAATTCCAAGTTACTACGAAAAATTTTTCTAGCCCAAAAATTTTCCCAATTGGATTTTCTATAACGATGGGAACTGGTCATTAAAATAGATACTAATTTACCCATTACTCGTCCCTGAGTGACAAACTTAGGAACAATAGGCTAAAGAGAGAATGAAGTAGTACCTGAAACGACAAACTACTGGGATACTTGTCTCAGATGTCCTTCTCGGTTTCCCAAGTATCTTCCTCAACTGGATTATGCTTTCATTGAACTTTCACGAACTTAATCTACTTGGTCCTCAACTTCCAGACATCACGATCAAGAATTACAACCGGTTCCTCCTTATATTGGAGGTCTTTGTCCAACACAATTTAGTCCCACTGAATGATGTAATCCCCGTCCCCATGATATCTCTTCGAAATGGATAGATGGAATACCAGATGGATTCCCGATAGGTTAGGAGGTAAAGCCAATGTATAAGCCGCTGGCCCTACACATTCAAGCACCTCAAAGGGATCAATGTATCGCGGATTTAGCTTGCCCTTCTTGCCAAATCTCATCACCCCTTTCATGGGTGATACCTTAAGAAGAACATTCTCACTAGTTTGAAATGCAATGCCTCTTACCTTATGGTCTGCATACTTCTTTTTCCTACTCTGGGCTACTAAAAGCTTAGCTTTAATACTCCTCACTTATCTTGACCATCCTTCACTAAATCAACCCCTAAAGGTTTCCAATCTCAAGCCTCAAACCATCCTATGGGTGATCTACATCCGCTCCCATAAAGTGCCTCAAACGGTGCCATGTCTATGCTGGAGTGATACCTATTATTATAGGAGAACTCACACAATGTTAGGAACTTGTTCCAATGCCCTCCAAAATCAATCACATATGCCCTCAACATGTCCTCTAACATTTGAATAGTCCTCTCCGACTGCCCGTCCGTCTGTGGATGGAAAGCGGTACTAAAAGTGAGTTGTGTGCCCAATTGATCATGTAACTTCCTCCTAAACTTAGAGGTAAACTGTGTACCACGGTCTGAGATGATAGAGAGAGGCACCCCATGCAGCCTCACTATCTCTTTCACATACACCTTAGCCGATTATTCAGCATTATAATCTATTCTTACCGAAATAAAATGGGCTGACTTAGTCAATCTGTCGACCATTACCCAAATAAAATCAAACTTCCCTAAAGTCTTGGAAAAACCAACCACGAAGTCCATGGCTATCCTTTCCCACTTCCATTTTGGAATTGACATTCTCTGAAGCAAATCTGCAGGCCTTTGATGTCCTCAATGAGCGTGGCCCTTACTTCAATGCTAGCTAACACCCCACATTTTTCTGAGTTGCCCAACTGCATGAACTTAGACTCCAAGGTCTGAATTTCCTTAGCCAAAGGTCACTTAGTTACACTCAAGCAAGCAAAACTACCCATACTTACCGCTTTTCGACTTACTGCATCTGCCACTACATTAGCCTTACCCGGATGATATTGGATGGTCACATCATAATCCTTGAGTAACTCCATCCATCTTCACAGTCTCAAATTCAGATCCTTTTGAGTGAACACATGTTGCAAACTACGATGATCAGTAAACACTTTACACTTGACACCATAGAGGTAATGTCGCCAGATCTTAAGAGAAAACACTACCGCTGCCAACTCCATATCATGTGTTGGATAATTCCTCTTATGAATCTTCATCTGCCACGATGCAGAAGCTATAACATTCTTATCCTACATTAACACAGAACCCAAACCCAAATGTGAAACATCACAATACATAATAAAATCTTTACCTTCCAGCATAAGTGCTAGGATAGACGTTGTGGTCAAGAGAGTCTTGAGCTTTTGAAAACTATCCTCACATTTTTCAGTCCATTCAAATGGTACCTATTTTTTTGTCAAATTTCTCAAGTGAGTGGCAATAGAAGCAAAGTTCTTCACAAATCGATGATAATAGCTGGCAAGCCCCACAAAACTGCTAACTTCTGTCACAAAGCTAGGCTGAACCCAATTCTTAACCGCCTCAATCTTTTGAGGCTCTACCATTACCCCTTCTTTTGAAACTACATGCCCCAAAAATGCAACCAAAGTCAACCAGAATTCACACTTAGAAAATTTCGCATACAACCTTTGTTTCCCAAGAACACACAGAACAATACGAAGATGGTCGGCATGCTCGTTCTCACTTTTCAAATAGACCAAAATGTCGTCAACAAACGAATCAAGAAATGGCTTGAACACCCTATTCATCAAACTCATAAAAGCTGCAGGCATATCAATCAATCCAAACGACATAACTAGAAACTCACAGCGCCCATAACTGGTTCTAAACGCCATTTTGGGCACATCCTCAATCCTAATCTTTAACTTATGGTAACCAGACCTTAGATCAATCTTAGAAAAAACTGATGCACCTTGCAATTGGTCAAAAATATTATCTATTCGAGACAATGGGTACTTGTTTTGAATGGTGACCCTATTTAATTGTCGGTAATCTATACACATCATCATACTACCATCATTTTTCTTAAGAAAAAATACAGGAGCACCCCACGGGGAAGTACTAGGATGTATGAATCCTTTATCAAGAAGTTCTTGGATTTGAGCCTTAAGCTCTCCTAATTCTGCCGGAGCCATGCGATATAAAGGGATAGAAATGGGGTGGGTATGAGGTTTGAAAACAATGTAGAAATTTATATCTCTATCCGGAGGCATACCAGGAAAATCCGTAGGAAACACTTCTCTAATTTCTGACACCACAGGAATAGACTCAATAGATGGAGACTCAACCTCAACATCCCGAATATGAGCCAAATAAGCCAAACAACCCTGCCCTACTAATTTTCTAGCCCAAATGGAGGATATGATCCTAGATTTCTTAGGCATGTACACCCCTTCCCACTCTAATTTTTACCTTCTCGGAATTTCTAGAGTCACATACTTAGTATTACAATTAAGCACACCATAATAGGGGGACAGCAAGTCATGCCTAAAATTATATCAAAGTCAGTCATATCCAAAATCAACAAATCAACCCAAGTCTGAAAACCCATAAACAAAATAGGACAAGCACGATAGACATGGGTGACTATGAAAGACTTTCCAACTGGGTAGAAACATGGATGAGAGCCTCAAGTCTCTCACAAATCATAGCAAATTTCGAGGCAAATCACACGAACACATAAGAATAAGTAGAACCTCGATCAAATAGCACATTAGCCATCCGGTCAAAGACAAGAATAATGCCTCTAATCATTGCGTCAGACGGCTCTGCCTTGTTCTTGCCCAGAAAGGCACAACATTAAGTCGTATCATCATGACGGGCAACTTCCCTGCCTGGGTGTACTGTACCTCTATCTGCATTACCCTTTCCCCTACCCCCGTGACCTTATTGATTTCCTTCTCTCCCATCTTGTAGAGGCCTTCGACTATTATTACCATTTTCTGCGGGTACCACTACTCTAATCTTCTGCTGCGTGGAATCCATCATGCGTGGGTAGGGATAATCTCTTCACATATGCCAGGCTCTCCCCAGTTATACAAGTACGCTCAAAGAATAGCATGCTGCCCGCCGCAGGTGCGGCTCCCTTGCTTTCCTGAATCAAATTCTGAGGTGGAGTTCTGGAGTAATTACCTAGAGAACTGGGCATAGTAGACTGAATTGGCTGGGCTCCAAGTGTTGACCTCCCAGAACCTCTGGAGTAAGATCCCTGAATGTTGCCTGACTTTGGCTTTCTTAGCCAATGCCTTAGTCTGAACGTCTCGCCTCACCCCATCCATTTTCTTTACAAAATTTGTCACCTCATTGAAGCTTTTTCATGTAAAAGTCATATGAATGGACAATACCTGCAACTCAGAACTTAGCCCCTTGACAAATAAATGGATCCTCTCTTCCTCAATAGTCACCAATTACGTAGCATATCTAGACAAGGCATGGAACTTGACCTCATAAGCAGCCACAAACATACCACCTTGCTCCAAAGCCATGAACTTATCCTTCTTGCAATCTCTCAAAGTCCGGGGCACAAAATTATCTCAAAACAGAGCACTAAAGTGGGTTCACATAAGTGGGGCTAAAACTGAAGATCTACATTCCACATAAGCTTTCCACCACTGCTTAGCCTCACCTTGAAGCTGAAAGGTCATAAACTCAACTCCATGTTGATGGATAATTCCCAAGTTATGAAGCCACTCATAGCAATCTAGGATGAATTCATAGGGGACCTCACTCTCAAAACCATGGAACACAAGCGGTTTCAACTTCAAGAACTTAGTCAATATCTCAATAATAAATAAGAGGTTGCGCTAGGATTCAAACCCCCGGTGTGGAGCTCGAGCAATATCAAAATTCAACTTCACGACCAACGCATTGTAACACCTCAGACTTAGAAAGATCTAAATTGATATTCGTACAAGTTACCCTTCAAATTTTGAGTTTTGGGTCAACTTGAAATGACCATAACTTTCAATACAAAATGAATTTGGTGACATGTGAGGTATCAAATCGAAGGTCTTCGAGTCCTCTTTCGAACATCGCTGAGTCTGAGTTCGAATGAAGGATATATGCCCGTTTGAGTGCACCCTCTCTAATTTAGGTATTTTTCATCTGCTTTAAGGAGGGGTATTTTGGTCTATTCCTTACCCCACTAGCCTAAGACGTTTTACCCACCCAAGTTAAAGTTCTAATCAAACTAAGTCAATTCTAAACATTCCAAAAGCATTTAGAAGATTAAGTCAAAGTTCAAAAGGAGAAAAAGAAGAAAGTTTAAAGCGCTCATCGAGTTTTGAGGATTTTCGCCAAGAACTTAGTTCTTTCGAGGTATGTAAGCTTTCATAGTGTTGGGTTTCTTCAACCCTGACACTAATCATGAGTTTCCATTTGTGAATTAATCCATGAGACTGTGTATATTGAGATCATTGATGAGGTTCTTGAGGTTTTGTGCTTCACTCTTTAACAATGGAGTTTTTTTAAGTTCTTAAGGTGAGTTTCTTGCGAATGAGAATTGTTCTTGAGGGATTTCGAGTGGATCGATTAATTTTGTTGGGTTTATGAATCTAAGGGAGTTTGGAAGAAATGAATCAATTCTAGATGAATTATCACCAAAATTGAAAAGAAAAATTTGTCAAAATTATTTGGGTTTGTGCTGGGTCGGTGTGCCACTGTAGCGCCGAGGGGGATGGAACCTTGTGCCTGCAATGCGCCCAAAACCAACATCAGCCAATTGAGGGCTAGCGCGGCATGCCATTAATGGTCCAGGGGTGTTAGGCCTTTTCGTCTCCGTTCTTCGTCTCGTATGTGTTCCTTTGAATCGTGTCATCGCTCTCCTCTTATTACCAACTATCTAAGCCTTCATTAATCATTGAGAGATCCTTTCTGTCCTAATAAAAACTATTTAATCTTCTTTTAAAATCAAAGTAATGATTAAGAGTAAACTTTGAGAAACCTTTTTGAGTCATTTTGAGAAACCTTTTACAATATTTTATAACTTGTTTTAAGACTTTAGAAAATGAGTATGAGAATGAAGAGAATTGAGTTTGCTATTTCAAAATGAGTATAAGGGAATTACTTATTCCCAAGTATGTAAACTTTTACATTTAAAATGAGAGAAAACCTTGATTTCTGAACGAGTTCATGAGGAGTTTTTGAGCATTATCTCTTTGAACAAAATCTTTTGAGTAATTATCTCAAATAAATGAAGTGTTATGTTTTTAAAACATATGAGCATGAGTTATATATTATTGGGAGTAGTATTGAGCGCTGATTTGAGGATGAGTTTAGAACTTAAAATCCTCATAAACCATGTATGACAACATTGGTAAATGATCATACTCGTTAGATGATTCCTTATGTCTTTTAAGCATAGCTTAGGGGATCCATTTAGTTAAGGATTTTATATACCCAACAAGGTATAGGAATGTTTTGGGAGTGTGGGCGAGTCGTTGTATCATCATGTAGCTTATAGTGATGGTTGTCGGTGAGAGAATATTCCAAATTAAGAGTAAAGAGCTTATAATGGTATTTTTATACATTTTGAGTTCTTTTCAACTTTTTATAAAGCTTTATATATTGCATCTTATTATCATTAATTTTATATTGAGTTGAGTTGAGTATTCTTGAGCTGAGTTGAGTTGAAAAGAGATGAGAATGTCTTCCTTTTTATCAGTTCATGCTTGTATTTATGTTTCAGAGTTCCGCTTACTTGCTTGTACATTCAATGTACTGACGCCATTCGGCCTACATTTATTCAAGATGTAGATACAAGTATTTTGGGTCATCAACCGGTGCTTCGTTTATCCCATCGCATTCCCACTAGGTTTTGTGAGCCTCCTTACTTTTTGGAGGGCTTCACTTTATGGTTTTGTTATGTTAGGAGTTCGTGGGTCTTGTCCCGACTTCTCTCGCAGTATTTAGATTCTTCATAGATAGTAGTATTTTGAGGAGTCTTTTTCAATTTCCTTGTTAATTTTTAAGACTTGAGTTGCCTTCTTATGGCTAGTTGGATATTATTAAAAAATATGAGTTATTTACTTTCATAACAATTGATTTAACCTTTGCATTTTAGTTCCTATTATTTTGAGTAAGTCGGAACTGAGTGTTAGGCCAGGCCAAGGGTTCGCTTGGGGACAAACGATGGTTCTCGAGTGTTAGTTACACCTAGAGTGCAGGCTCAGGGTGTTACAAACATGGTATTAGAGCATAGAATTAAAAAGTCCTAGGGTGTGTATCAAGTCGTGTCTGTAGAGTCATGGTTATCGGTGTTAAGCGTGTCACATCTATATTTAGGAGGCTACAACATTTAGGAAACAATTCACTTCCGTCTTACTCTTTTTTGTACGATAGAGTTCAACTCTATAAAAGGTTTTTTCTAAATCATTCTAGTGCGTATCTTTTCAGTTCATGCCTTCATGAAGAGCTATTTTAGGTCTTCCTGCTAGGAGAAATGTTGATCCTCGGCATCAAGGGGTCCCCAATGCACCAGAAGTGCAATCCCCTCAAGGAAAGGTCACAATGTTGAGTTCGAGGATACTATCCAGATGTTGAGTCAAGTTGTGACCAATCAAGATGGTCAACAAAGAGGGGTTCATCAGTATGTGTGATGAGTCCACGATTTGGACTCTTTTAGGGCTTTATTTTGATAGATTTAGTGTCCTCAAATGCATAATTTGTCTCAATAACTGATGAAAACCCTCGAGTTTCAGGTATTTGGATTTAGAGACTAAGCATGGATACTATTAGGCAGAAAGGAACAAGACAGCTGAAATGAGCGAAGAATAGACACCCTGAGGATCGCCTTAGCCATTAGGCGAGTCCCTGAAGGGCTATGGTCTCGCCTAATGTTCTAGTGTGCCAAGCTCTGAAGGAGAAAATTTAGTCGGCGAGATAAATGAGCAGTCTGTGAGTCGCCGAATAATTCCGCGATGCAGTACTTCATCGCCCAATGTTATAGAAGTTGAAGTTGTTGAAGGACAATGCAGAAAGGCAATGAACCAGACCAAAGGGCAGATCATCGAGTGGATCGGCGATCCCGACTAACTGCGTCGAGTAATCCTTCGCAACACACTTTTTGATAACTATATATACCTGTTTGAATTTTTAGTTTAGATTCAAGTTTTATATTTCAGAAACCAATTTTTAGAATTACTCAATTTTAGAACTTAGTTTTTGGAGACAATGTTTCTTAGCTTTGAAGAGTCAAAGATTTTCATTTCCGAAGCAATTGGAAGTAGTTATTGAAAATTCTTCATCCTTGACATTTGTAAAGACAATATTTATCGTACCCATTTGACGGAAACACTTTTTGGTATCGATTTCTATCTTTTTACTATGTCTAGCTAAAACCCTAATTTTTGGGGTGTGATTTTGTGAATATGGGTTGAATTTACTGCTGGGTATTGCTAATTAATTATTTATTCGCTGTTTAGAGGTGATTTCGTTTAGTAGTTGTGGTTGAAATAAATGGGGTTATAGTTGCAAATACAATTTTATCTTCATGTTTTTTACTTTCTCAAGAGAGAAGTTTAAAACCAAAACTACTGAATCGATAGTATGTGGTTATTGGGTTGTCGTGTGTTCAGCTCGAGAGAGTGAATCCTAAACCCTCTCCCACACATTCAGCTCGAGAGAGTGAATGGACTAAGGCGAAGGTTGTGCTTCATTGCTGCTTATTGGTGTTCGAGAGAAATATATTTGATTCGGGGTAAATTGTTCGATAGAAAATTTACCCCCACTAAAGTCTAGCCTAGTTACCAATTTGCAGCGAGTTACTATCAATAGCATTTACCCGGTTGTTTATTTTAGCCCATATTCCAATAACATCCCAACAATCCCATCTCCATATTTGCATTTTCATTTTAGTTGTCATTTTAGTTGATAATTGCTTACAAAACCCCCTTTGATAATTGACACGTGTATCACCCTTTAATTTATCATGTCTTTCTTCGTAAATGTCTATAGCTAATTTACTTGAACACATTTTAGCTTTTCTATTGATTCGCAATTACAAACCACTCCCTTGGGACCCGACCCCAACTCACTAGTTGGGTTATATTAATATTGAACGACCGTGGACGCTTAGTATTGGATAAAGCACATGGATACGTCAAGTCAAAATGGCGCCGCTGTCGGGGAGTGGTGTTACTTGAATATTTCTTGTTAAGTTGGATTTTGTTCTTGTTAGTTATAGTGATACTTACTTAATTTTTAGATTTGTTTTGTGATACTTACTTAAGTTCAATAATGATTACATTCGTTTAGCCAATGTATTTTCGAGACAAATCAGTAAAAGGGGGGGGGGGGGGAATTTTT
>JAJOOH010017860.1:0-27497 GCA_029582605.1 Solanum gracilifrons
TATACACACACACACACACACACATATATATATATATATATATATATATATATATATATTATCTTACATAAAATATTAATAATGTAAAGGAAAATGAAAAGTATTACATCTTATCATTTATCCTTAATAATATAAGCATAAATTAATGACTGTAAAAATACATACCAGGATTTGTAAAATAAGAAATGGTGTCACTGAGCCATTCAACATGAGTAAAGTACATAAATATTTAATTGTGAAGAAGAAGAAGAAGAAGTAAAAGAAAAGGTTCAGAATTTTCGTTGTTTTTAAATGAGAGGAAATCCCTCTATTTATACACAACAAATGGTAGTGTGAACAAATATTTATTGTGCCTTATCGGAAAGGTTACAACTATTTGGAAAAGTTGCAATTCTTCAGAAAGGACACAACCTTTCATAAAAGACACAACTTTTCATAAAAGTCTCATCTCTTCATTAAAGTCACAACTTTTCATTAAAGTCACAATTTTTCATAAAAGTCACAATTTTTCATAAAGTCACAGTTTTTTTATAAATGTCACAACTTTTCATGAAAGGGGAAGACCAGTTTTAGAAATTAATAAATTAAAAGTGAATTCTGGTTTGTGATGGCGCCATGTAGGCACGCCTAAGATTCTCTTTTATATATATATATATATATATATATATATAAAGAGAGAGAGATTATCCACGTGGTATATTTTAGGTCGAAAGATTAAAGAGCATTTTGGTATATTTGACATACATTTATTTTTCCAGGTGGTATATTTCTTTTTGATTTTCTTATACTTTGTATCAAGTAAAACTAGATCATTTCATTTCAAACAGATGAGAGGGAGTACATTGATTAAAGTGTTTAAGATTTGTCCAATAAATATGTAAAAAGTACTACATAATTAGACATACATTCATGCCGCATATATTAATCTTACCTATACTTTCAAATAATTACTTACAATTCCACTATTTAAAAATTTTGTACCATATTTGAAGTGAGATACACCACAACCTCACAAATAGCTAGAATAGAGCAATTGTGTATAATATATGTGTTAATTCACGTCTTCAATACTAATTGACACATTCTCTATCCTCAATCTCTCTATCACGACTCAACCCACCGGGTCGTACAAACACCTAATCTAACACCTAGATAGGAGATTTAGAAAAACCACTGCAAAACTTAACAAAACATAAGGAACCTCTTTAATATGTTGAAAGAAACATAAAATTCGGATGTAGGAATCATCTTTTTACAATTAACCGAAAACCCTCCAAATGAACTAGTGTAAATAGGTACAAGAGCTAATAAGAGAGTACAACGTATAAAAGAAAATAAGACACAACTCTTACCATAAGAAAAGAGAAGTTGAACCGGTCGGAGATCATCATCGCCTTTACATAAGAAACATTATTTAATCTTACAACCATCGCCAGGTGCAATAACAGGAATAGTCTCAATATAAACAACACGTACTGGTAGGCATCATTGGTCGAACTGAATCCACCACATAATATCATGCACATAATCAAGAATAATAACTTTAAAATGTTATTAAGACCCACACATTTCACTTTAAGTCACCCTCCTTCTTTTGTTGCCGACTCTACCATCAAAGTCACTTACATCCTCATATCAAATCATAGCCTAACCCATGTCTATCACATAGAGAATCCCCTCCCCCCCCCCCCACCTGAGCTCTCATGCAAACACCTTGCCTTAATCATGCCCTAGCTATATGATATATATAAATAGGTAACACAATCTAGCAAATACAGAAATGTACATTTACAAACACACTTATAACACAACCCGAACTTCTAATCCTCACCACAACTTATCACTCATAAACAATCACACCTACTTCATCACGCCATTTCAGTAAAACGACAATACACCTGGTTCTTTCATAGAACCCATACATAAATTGTTAGTGTACAGACGCGGTAACCATTCTTATTGTTAGTGTACCAGCATGGTTTACGATTAATAATATTATGTACTAGCATGATATTTGATCTAAATAAATATATGTAACAGTTTGGTACCTGATTCAATAATATATATGTACCAACGTGGTATTCGATCCAATATATATACATGTACTAGCATGGTACCCTATCCAATAAAGATATGTGTATCGGTGAGGTATCCGTTCTCGATCATCAACATACAACACAACCATCATCACATTGAATAGTAACTACACTTGAACATTCAATTAAACACATCTAGAGTCATCTTATAACTTGTCAGAGTATAGGATTAACTAACTAATGGATCTAATATCTGAGCCCATACCAAGGGCTTAATGAGGAGTTGCCTCAATCAAATACAAAATCATATCCTACGAGCGGCACAGTTATGTGGTTTGGATGATCTGAATCCTTACCCGATTTAGTGTTGAATACTACTCCCAAACTAATGTAATAATGCTCAATAAGTTTATGATGTCTCATTTAGGGAAAAGGTCCCACTTTAGGGGAAAACTGATAGTTTTTCTGTTGAGTTAATAGTAAAAATGCTTCTTTAAAACTGTACAAAACTTGCTTTCAAACACTATGCTTTATGAAAAACTGATTTTATTTTCTCAAAACTAAGATATTTTTTCTTTAACTAACAATGCTTGTCATTTTGAAAATAATGCTCTTGAAGCAATTCATGTTTTCCTAAATCTCTATCTAAGATATAACTTTAAGACTTCGAATTTACTTTACTCATGAAAATCATGCATATGAGATAGTATATGTAACACCACAGAATCTAGTAGGCTACACAAGGGACCAAGTGATAGGTCACAAGCCAAAGACTGAGCCTGTGTAACCTTCATGAAGGCCTAGACGAGCCATAAAATTCACCACGAGTCATGGTGTGGATCGTGAAGTCTCATTGTGCCTAGCCAAAGAAGGCTCCCCTCCCTCGAGCACCTAGACTTCTCGTGGTGAGCACCACAGCACGTGGTAAAGCTCGTTAAAGGGGAGGTAGTAGTTGCCTTAAGGGTGACCCTCTACATGAGCAACTTGACGGCTCGTGGAGTGGGTCGTGAAGGAAGGGGGCCCTAGGGGTGTTTTCCAAGCCATCGGTCAAGGACAACGGCTGCTAGTATGGCCTGGGTGATCCTTGACGGCTCGTGAGGGGTGGCGTGTGAAGGTTTAGTCAACTGTAAGTTCAAGGGCAGATGGGTTATATTGATACTATGTCATTTTACCCATGCCTAGGACCTCTGTATAAGTAATTTTAACCCCAAATTTAACTCATTAAAATCATTTTTCTAAAAATACAAAAGAAGACCAAGTTCTTCCTCTCCCAAATATTTCTCTCTCTAGAAACTTGAAGAAGAAGAAGGGTCCAATCTAGAATTTCAAGACAAGCCTCCATTTCCACCATGGAAGGCAAGCTTTTGGAATTGAGGTATGATAGTTTTCATCCATGGATTTCTTTCATTCATGGAGTTCCCTAATTCTCCTATTTTCCAAGTTAAAATTCCCCCATTGAGTTAGGGTTTTCTTCAATTGCCATGGTTTCTCTTCAATGTTTATTTAAATGTTTGAATTATGATCTCTCGTGCATAAATTGATCAAATACTATGATTTTTGTGATGATCTCACATGAACCCATGTAAATTCCATGTTTTCCAATTATTATGATATAATGTAGGTTTGGATTATGAAAAAATATTTTTATGAAATCAAGCATGAATTGATAGAATTATATGATTTTAGGATGAATTTCTATGAGCCCATATCTAACCCATGATTTCTAGATATTGATGTATGAAAATGGGTTTGGAACCATGAAAGGTGAATTATGAAAGTTAGATTGTTCTTATGAAAATTATGTATATGTTTTAAGGAATGCTTTGAGAGTGAAGTATCACTGATGCTGTTGTTGTTGTTGAAAGGATTTATCATATACATAGCTAAAAATGATTGTGAAAGGTATTCTCACATAATAAAGGTTCCTAAGGTTGAAAGGTTATTCTCACCTAAAATGAACCAATGATTAAGGAATTATGTTAATGTTGAGGCAAGAGGGGACTAGCCATACTCTCCATTGAATGACAAGAGGCGATTACCTACGCCATGTGACATAAGGACAAGAGGCGATTATCCATGTTCCTTTAAGGACAAGAGGCTATTACCCATGGTCCATTATGAGCTATGATTAATAGGATTAAGAACTATTTTGTGGAGGTTAAGCTTAGCACCGAGTGGACAAGTAACGATTACCCAACTCCCGTACCTATGTGCCCTCATAGGACAATCTAGAAAAACATTAGCTAGTACATCCATAATAGCTATAAGTTCATGGTCCTTTTATTGGCAAGTGGGACAGCCCTTTTCGGTGTGGGGTAGACATCGGATTCCATAGTGATATCTCGTATGGTCTTATATGTCGGTTAAGGCTTCTTCCCAAAACTAATCAAAGTTATGATGAACAAGGGTTCCTTCAAGGAAGTATCATATGTATATTTTAAGATGATGTTCACTTGCATTGATCATAGTTTTTATGACTTATGGTTTCTAAACTCTCAAAGATGCATGTTTTAGCTTGATCATTGCTTACTCATTAAAATGTCCAATTTTAGCATGTTTTAAATGTTTTATTCATAGCTATCATACTTGGAAAATTGTTTTGTACTAACTCGTACTCTTGCCTACATTTCCCCATATGTAGGGACCAACTGTTAGGGTTCTCAGTTTCGTGGTCAAAGGTTGATTGGCGAGATTTCCAAGCTTTGGTGAGTCCTCATACTTCGAGGACGTACTTTCATTGTCTTCTGTTTTCTTTCTTACTTTTAGTTTTTGGACATGATGTATGGGCTAGGCCCAATTTCATTCTTATGTACTAGATGGCTAATGAGACAAGTGTTTAGACTTCCTCTTTGCTTTTATAAAACATTTAGGTCTTGAAATGTTGTATTTATCTCTTTTGCTTCTATTTCTTATGTTATGAATCCAAAGTGGCTTGTATGGGGCCTTTTGGAGTCCTATACGCCATGTTACATCTAGGGGTACCGCTAGGTTGTGACAAACTTGGTAATAAGAGCACAAGGTTTATAATGGTCCTAGGATATCTCATAAGCCACATCGAGTAGAGTCTTATTCATGAGTGTGAAGCACACCACATTTATGAATGAGAGGCTACAAGATGACTAAGATACTCCACTTCTTTCATTACTCTAAAATCGTGCGATAAAGTTTAACTCTATCATATCTCTCTCTTAATTCTTATCGATGCTCTACATGAAATGGCTACTCGAAGAGCTTATGCTAGAATGAATGCGGGAGAAAATGCAAATCAAGAAGCTCTTCCTCAAGCTCTGGTTGACCCTTTGGCCAAGTAAGTGACTAATATAGTGTTTAGGGATGCGTTTCAAGCATTGGATCAAGCCGTGACGGCCCAAGACACTAGGGAGGTTGTGGTTCCCGTTAGCCCAAATGTGGGTATGGAGGCATCTAGAGTGAGGGACTTCACTAGAATAAATCCTACGGAGTTTCATGGTTCTAAGGTTGAGTAAGATCCTCAAGAGTTCATTGATGAGGTTTACCATGTATTGATGATTATGGGAGTGACGACGGTAGAAAAGGCGAAGTTGGTGGCTTATCAACTTAAGGGTGTTGCTCAAATTTGGTTCAACCAATGGAAAGAAGGGAGACCGAAAGATGTGAGTCTTTTTGATTGGGAAAAGTTCAAAGTTGCATTCCTTAATAGGTTCTTTTCCTTGAGATGAGGGAGGCAAAGGTGCTTGAAATCATTAACCTTCGTTAAGGAAGCATGAGTGTGAAAGAATATGCTTTGAAGTTCACACAGTTGTCTAGATATGCTCTTACAATGTTTGCCGATCCTAGGGAAAATATAAGCAAGTTCGTTTTGGGTGTGTCTGAAATAGTGGTTAAAGAATGTTGTACCACCATACTTGTTAATGACATAGACATTTCTCGTCTCATGGTTCATGCTCAATAGATCGAAGAGGAGAAACTTAAGGAAAAGTCTAGGGAGACAAATAGGGGTAATACCAGTGATGGTAATTTCTCTCATGCAAGGTCCAATGGACATGGTCGTTCTAGGTTCCGACAAAGGTTTTCCAATCAAGGTTCCTCCAATGCTCCTTTTAAGTTCAACAAAGATAGAGTGTCTAACCCTAAGCCTCAAGTAGGAAATGATAGTGGGTCCTTATTGCCTAATTGTGCTAACTGTGGAAGGAAGCATGAGGGTAAATGTCTAGCGGGTTCCAATTCTTGTTTTGGTTGTAGTAAGATGGACCACAAGATAGGAGATTGTCTTTCAGTTGCTAAGAATGAAGGGGATAATCGTCGAAGGGCTCAACCTAATCCTGCATCCGGTCCTAGTGGTGGTCAGAAGAAAAATAGGTTTTATGCACTTCAGAGTCGTGGTGAGCAAGAAGGTTCTCTCAATGGGGTTAGTGGTATGTTGAAAGTCTTCGAACTTGATGTTTATGCTTTACTTGATCCTGGTTCTTCATTGTCTTTTGTGACACCATATGTGACTATTAGGTTTGATGTCTTTATGAATGTGTTGTTAGATCCCTTTTTCTATCTCTACCCCTTGTCACTCCCCAAAGCTACCCCCAGGACGCGGACACGAGACCTAAGATCACTAATGACCCCAAGCTAACCCTGCTGGCATATCATAAGCATACTCAATAAAATGAAGTAAGTAAATACTAAGCGGAAGCTAGATCATAAGATAAAGTGCAATGATGGGGAATACGCATAAACTATCAGAATATATAAAACTGAGAGTTTAATCACAACTGAGAAGTCAAACTCAAATGCTAAAGCTAAATCTAACTATGTCTGAAATAAAGCCTACATTGACTAAAAATGCAGGGACATGTCCCAACTAGATCTAGCAAATCTGAAACTAAAGCTAAAAGCAAAGAAAGATAATCATGTCACTCGTCCTCGAAGAATGAGGACTCACCACTGATGTTATTTAACTAAAGATTGGGAACCGATCTATGCGTGACCTGGAAGATGAGAACCTAGACATGCGTACATCATGAAAAGATGTAACGCATAATATGCGTCAGTACTTGAAAGGTACTGAGCATGCAGGATAGAGTAAAGTTGAACAATAATCATAACTGCACCAAAGCATACTGAGTAATGATATAAGATGAAAATGATGAATATACTGAATATACAGAAAATGAACTAAATTGAATGCAATGACCAAGTTTATAACATGTTGAGGCTGAAATGTGACTGCAACTGATAACATGGTCAATGCAATAAAATCTTACTGGACTGTGGGAGCTACTAATAATCGACATAAAACCACATAAGCTAAATGTGTAGTCTGATGTATACGCCCCATTAAGAGGACCCAATATACCCTGCCAGTATAGAGGCATGACTGGCGTGATCACTAAGTATAATACCCAACAGAGGGGGATTACCTACGGGGCACTTAGTTTTGGGACTCTAAGGGTGACTTACCCTAGTCCATTTGGTATTAAGATACCCCCAATTGATTATGTAATTAACAATTTATGATTGAATTTCTGTAATACTGGATAGCTCAAAATACTGACATGCAAACTGAGAATGCAACATTAACATACTGATAATGAAACATTCAAAACCCTAGGCATGTATATATATCTGATATAACTGACCTAGCATGTGTAGTTCATGAACTAAAAGAACTACATAGCTAAGGTTCTAATTTTTTGAAAAAATCTACCCAAAACGATACTAAACTCATCACAATCTGACTTGGATCATTCTAAGAACTAAAACCCAACAATTTCTAACATTCTAGAAACCCTAGTTCTAAATAACAATACGGGAATCAAGATTTTGACTGAAATTTAGGGACCTAATTGGTGAAAGGAACCCACTAGTGAAATCCCACATACCAGGTGACGAATTCCACGGAGAAATCTTTCAATTTCGGGGATGGAACTAGATTGTCATTGGATGTCCTACTAACATCTTTAGTAATGATGACACAAAATCTTGCTTCAAGCTGAATCTCCACCAAGCTCAAAGTAGATTCTTTCCATCTTTTGCAAATAAGGGAGTAGAGAGGCCGAAGGAGTGAGAAGAAACACACTGTGCAATATTCATGTCAAGCTTGAGACGTCAAATGGCACCGGACAATATTCATGACTAGCTCGCAACTCAATAGCTTTCTATGTAAACTTTAGGCGTTCACGTCTATATAGGCGGCATGCCATGCAACATCCTCAAGAAACAACTATCACAAGTTTTGGGCTACACAGTCTTCCAAAACTTCCCGAGATTCCAACAGCAATAGCTACCTTACTTTGAAGAAGTAAACCGTATAGTAGATAATACAACTTTTCCCGACAAAACATGGGGTTTTCACGGCTTTCCTCGCCTGTAGCGCCCTTCAACAGTCCGGGAACAAGTTCTATTCTACCGTTACTATCTTATGTACTTAATTATTTCCGAAAGTCTATTGTAATTACAACAAGCGATGGAATGGTAAACTTACTATGTAGTTGTGCCCAGATGATTTTGATAAACTCAAATAGCCATTAAAATCACCTACAGTCAAACCTGCCGGATATTGAAACCATTGAGATAACAAACAAGCATACTTGCAGAGTGTTTTCTCTTACCCCGTTCTTTCAACTACCTATCGGACCGAACTTTCCATCCCCCCCAAGAGAGAAGAACAAAAGAGAGGTTTAGCCAACAATATTTTTATTCATACTGGAAAATATATAAAACTGTAGAAAAACTAAAGAGATTTTCTAAGAAAAACTCTGAAGACTCTAAGCTATGACCCTTGTTTTTTCTCTAAACTATTCTAAGCTAATTCTTCTGTTCCTCTAACTAAGACTTGGCCACCCGTTAATAGGAGAAGGTGGCCTAATGCAACCAAACCAAAATTAAAACCTTATCTTAAATGGCACACTATTCCAGTAATAGATAAGCCTTATCCTATCTAAAAATAGTAAACCACAATCCGGACTTACTATCTTTATCTAATATAATAAAAGACAACAAACTTTATTCAAACTGGGCCCCACTTAACATGTTAAGGAGCCTACTAAAACAAAACAAATAAAACAAACTAAATTTTTGGTAAGTGACAGCAAGCTGGTTGATGAGGAGCTTGTAGAAGACTTCAAGCAGGTGTGTAAGCTACTTGTAGACATCTCTCAAGCAGGTGGATAAGGTACTTGTATGAAACATCAAAGTAGGTGGATAAGCTACATGTAGGAAGCTTGCAAGCAGGTGGATAAGCAGCTTATTGGCAAAGTTTTGTGGAAAATTTTTTGACAAACTTTACTAGGAAGTTCAGGAATAAACCTTGGCTGGTAAGTGGTAATTTCTTGAACATGTCATCGGGCGCCATTAAATTATGCAGAGGTTGAAAGAAAGTTATCCTACCAACGGGAGAACATATGCCTGTAACCGACATAGAGGCAACACTCAATTGGCAAGCCCATGTTTTATCAGGTTGTGGTCTTCAGGTGACACATCATACTTGGATACCTATAAGTCAACATGTTGAATAGATAGACCCGGTTCTAAGTAAACAAGGTCCCCAGATAGGGCTATGTGACTTGAGATTGGTATGAAACTATTGTATGTCCTCGTATAAAGATCCATTTTCCTTTTTGCTTGTCGTAGCATTTCTTTAGTCTTCTTTTGAGACACAGCTGTGTCCTTTCGATCCCAAACAAATTGGGCAATGTAAAATTTGTTCTCATCTGGTATAGGGGTGAATGACAAAGGCCTATGTGAACGATTATTGAAAATGGAGAAAGGGTTATCTTGTCTCAATATAGAGTGTGTCTCTAGAGACAAAGGAAATGAGGCAGGGAGACGGATTGGGTTCTCAGCTGATTCAATCCTACCATATTTTAGTTCCAGGATTCTATCACTTATAAAGTCCATCTCCTTACGTTGATGATCGAAGAACTAGAAGAGTGATGACCTTTGTGGGCACTTATCAAGCCGGATGAGTCACAACCTTTGTTCAAATGCTTTGATAAGCCCAGCATTCTGGACAGATGTATCTATCAATTTATTCTCCTTCGTATCTAGCTTGACTTGGTAGGAGTAATACTCTCTAATAGAATCACTATTGGTGGAAAATAATCTGTTTTGGCTCATGATATCTTTGGATTACGAATTAGATGTTGATTTTAGGATAACTCTATTTTGTGGAAATTTTGGAGCATGGCTTAGATTATCCTTTTCAAAAGTGGAGTATGAGGGGAATTTTTTTTTGCGACTGGATCTCATTAGGGATATCATGAATAATGGATGAGCATGTTCATCTTTTGGAGTACCATTTTGAGTGGGTAAAGCTGACTCATTTTGGGTCTTGTACGAAACAAGGAATTCATATTTGCCAGGACGGCTTAGAGAACCAATTGTTGGATCTCTACCATCATATCTTCTTTTGAATTCATTTTTAGAGTTTCTATACTTTTTCCCGCTTTTACTTTTATCGGCATCATCCAAGTCACCTTTTTGGCATCCTTTGAAGTGACAGTCTATGTTACATGGAGTATGCCTGTGAAGGGGCAAGTGAACCATTGTACACCACGTCCATCCTGATCGAATTGTCTAATCAAATCATGTTCACACTTAAAGCCACTTAGAAACCAAGATATAATATATGGGTCCTTATCCTTAGGAATATCAATCTGAAATTGTTGCATATCGATAGTGAGGACGATTCGGTTTGGCCTTTTGTGGGGAGAGTGACTAAATATGTCATTTTTTGGGATTGTCAAATTTGGTTCATCAAAGAAGAGATGTTGAGGGTGGACTCTCAATTTCTCATATTTCCTGACCCATGCGTTAGGAAGATCATTGACAAGCTCTTTTCTAGGTATTTTACTTGGGATTTGGGTACACTGAGTAGTCCCATTGGTGGCATCTATATTTAGAAACAAAGAATTTTGGCCACCCGAAAGAGATAGGTCCCTATCATAGTTTTGGACCCTCCAAGCTAGATTGTAATGAAGAGTAGCTTGTATGGCATCTCTAGCTTTAGGAGCTCCAAGTATTTAGACCGGAATCTTCAATACCTCTGTCAGATAAGGATCATGTAGGGACATGTTGAAGTTTGGGAATATGGTGACAAAGACAGTCGCTGTATTAGGAGTGATTTCTCATGTACCCAAGTTTGCATGCTGATATTCATAGTATCTAGTATCCAGAAGGGAAAGACGCGCCACGACATGCTGGCCTTATCTTCCATGACATGTCAATTCAATTCTAACAGCACCAAAATGGATATGGGTAAGACGCAGGCTTTTCAACTGTCGGGGAAAATCCTCTGGCATCTGCAAAGTGATGAATTGTTCTTCTTGATTTGCAAGAATAGGGTGCTAATAAAGTTTCAACGCAACAACATATTCCTTGACTCTTTTGGGCTTTTTTTGGACCAAGGAAAGGATTTGCATCCAAGGATTAAGGGACCTTTTTACAAAGGCAGAATATGGGTTTAACCGTGGAAGATATGTGGACGATATTTTATTTTCTGGGGGTAACACATCTACTTCATAAAGGTAGTCATATTTACACGACAACATTTTACTCAGAGTAGGAGACATGTTTACCTTTGCTAAGGATTTACATGAACTAGACGAAAACGGAGAAGACGCAGATTTACAAGAAGTGGAAGACAATGTTAAAGACTCTTAAATAGACATATTTTTGTAGTTTTTGGACAATAAAGACTCACGTATATATTTGTTCTAAAGTCTAAGAAAAGACACAAATTATTTGTTCTAAAGTCTAAGGAAACACACTACAACTAAAATGTACAAAAAAGACTATACTCAGATCTTGTAACTAGGAAAGTATAAAAGGCTACAACAAAATATACAAGGTTGTCAACTATATGAAGAGAGTTCTGAACAAGGTTTATAACTTCACACGCTTTTATGACTAATGACTTTAATAAAAGTAAAAGACTTGAATAAGTAAAAGTTGGCGGTAACAACACGAGAAATAGACCTTATGGGAAACCTTGCTCCTCCTTCAGGAGAGAACGCTCTGGCTCTGATACCAAATAAGGAAGTAGATAGGTCGAGGGCACGAGAAGTAACACACGGTGCAATATTCATGTCAAGCTTGAGACGTCAAATGGCACCAGACAATATTCATGACTAGCTCGCAACTCAGTAGCTTTCTATGTAAACTTTAGGAGTTCACGGCCATATAGGCGGCATGCCATGCAACATCCTCAAGACACAACTATCACAAGTTTTAGGTTACACAGTCATCCAAAACTCCGCAAGATTCCAACCACAATACATACCTTACTTTTAAGCAGTAAACCGTACAGTAGATAATACAACTTTTCCCTACAAAACATGGGCTTTTTGCGGAACTCCTGGCCTATAGCACATTTCAATAGTCTGGGAACAAGTTCTATTCTACCGTTACTGTCTTACGTACTTAATTATTTCTAAAAGTCTATTGTAATTACAACAAGCGATGGAATGGTAAACTTACTATGTAGTTGTGCCCAGATGATTTTGATAAACTCAGATATCCATTAAAATCACCTACAGTCAAACCTGTCGGATATTGAAACCATTGAGATAACAAACAAGCATACTTGCAGAGTGTTTTCTCTTACCCCGTTCTTTCAACTACCTACCGGACCGAACTCTCCATCCCCCCCAAGAGAGAAGAACAAGAGAGAGGTTTAGCCAACAATATTTTTATTCATACTGGAAAATATACAAAACTGTAGAAAAACTAAAGAGATTTTCTAAGAAAAACTCTTAAGACTCTAAGCTATGACCCTTGTTTTTTCTCTGAACTATTGTTAGCTAATTCTTCTCTTCCTCTAACTAAGACTTGGCCTCCCTTAAATAGGAGAAGGTAGCCTAATGCAACCAAACCTAAATTAAAACCTTATCTTACATGGCACACTATTCTAGTAATAGATAAGCCTTATCCTATCTAAAAATCGTAAACCACAATCCGGACTTACTATCTTTATCTAATATAATAAAAGACAACAAACTTTATTCAAACTGGGCCCCACTTAACATGTTAAGGAGCCTACTAAAACAAAACAAATAAAACAAACTAAATTTTTGGCAAGTGACAGTAAGCTGGTTGATGAGGAGCTTGTAGAAGACTTCAAGCAGGTGTGTAAGCTACTTGTAGACATCTCTCAAGCAGGTGGATAAGCTACTTGTATGAGACATCAAAGTAGGTGGATAAGCTACATGTAGGAAGCTTGCAAGCAGGTGGTTAGGCAGCTTATTGGCAAAGTTTTGTAGGAAGTCTTTTGATAAACTTTGCTAGGAAGTTCAGGAATAAACCTTGGCTGGAAAGTGGTAATTTCTTGAACATGTCATCGGGCATCATTCAATTATGCAGAGGTTGAAAGAAAGTTATCCTACCAACGGGAGAACATATGCCTGTAACCGACATAGAGGCAACACTCAATTGGCAAGCCCATGTTTTATCAGGTTGTGGTCTTCAAGTGACACATCGTACTTGGATACCTATAAGTCAACATGTTGAATAGATAGACCCCGTTCTAAGTAAACAAGTTCCCAGATAGGGCTATGTGACTTGAGATTGGTACGACACTATTATATGTCCTCGTATGAGGATCTATTTTCCTTTTTGCTTTTCGTAGCGCTTCTTTAGTCTTCTTTTGAGACGCAGCTGTGTCCTTTCGATCCCAAACAAATTTGGCAATGTCAAATTTGTTCTCATCTGGTATAGGGGTGAATGAAAAAGGCCTATGTGAATGATTATTGAAAATGGAGAAAAGGTTATCTTGTCTCAATATAGGGTGTGTCTCTAGAGACTAAGGAAATGAGGCAGAGAGACGGATTGGGTTCTCAGCTGATTCAATCCTACCATATTTCAGTTCCAGGATTCTATCACTAATAAAGTCCATCTCCTTATGTTGATGATCGAAGAATTGGAAGAGTGATGACCCTTGTGGGCACTTATCAAGCCGGATGAGTCGCAACCTTTGTTCAAGTGCTTTGATAAGCCCAGCATTTTGGACAGATGTATCTATCAATTTACTCTCCTTCGTATCTAGCTTGACTTGAGTAGGAGTAATACTCTCTAATAGAATGACTATAGGTGGACAACAATCTGTTTTGGCTCATGATATCTTTGGATTGCGAATTAGATATTTCCTATATGTTGCCACTAGGCATAGTTTCTCCCGATTTTACGATAACTCTATTTTGTGGTAATTTTGGAGCATGGCTTAGATTATCCTTTTCAAAAGTGGATTAAGAGGGGATATTTTTTTTTGTGACTAGAGCTCATTAGGGATATCATGAATAATGGATGAGCATGATCATCTTTTGGAGTACCATTTTGAGTGGGTAAAGCTGACTCATTTTGGGTCTTGTACGAAACAAGGAATTCATATTTGCCAGGACGGCTTAGAGAACCAATTGTTGGATCTCTACCATCATATCTCCTTTTGATTTCATTTTTCAAGTTTCTGTACTTTTTCCCGCTTTTACTTTTATCAGCATCATCCAAGTCACCTTTTTGGCATCCTTTGAAGGCATAGTCTATGTTACATGGAGTATGCCTGTGTAGGGGCAAGTGAACCATTGTACACCATGTCCAACCTGATCGAATTTTCTAATCAAATCATGTTCACACTTAAAGCCACTTAGAAACCAAGATATAATATATGGGTCCTTACCCTTACGAATATCAATCTGAGATTGTTGCATATGGATAGTGAGGACTATTTGGTTTGGGATTTGTGGGGAGAGTGACTAAGTAAGTCATTTTTTGGGATTGTCAAATTTGGTTCATCAAAGAAGAGATGTTGAGGATGGACTCTCAATTTCTCATATTTCGTGCCCCATGCGTTAGAAAGATCATTGACAAGCTCTTTCCTAGGTATTTTGCTTGGGATCTGGGTACACTGAGTAGTCCCATTGGTGGCATCTATATTTAGAAACAAAGAATTTTGGCCACCCGGAAGAGATAGGTCCCTATCATAGTTTTGGACCCTCCAAGCTAGATTATAATGAAGAGTAGCTTGTATGGCATCTCTAGATTTAGGAGCTCCAAGTATTTAGACCTGAATCTTCAATACCTCTGTCAGATAAGGATCATGTAGGGACATGTTGAAGTTTGGGGATATCGTGACAAAGACAGTCGCTGCATTAGGAGTGATTTCTGACGTACCCAAGTTTGCATGCTGATATTCATAGTATCGAGTATCCAGAAAGGAAAGACACGCCATGACATGCTGGCCTTATCTTCCATGACATGTCAATTCAATTCTAACAGCACCAAAATGGATATAGGTAAAACCCAGGCTTTTCAATTGTCGGGGAAAATCCTCTGGCATCTGCAAAGTGATGAATTGTTCTTCTTGATTTTCAAGAATAGGGTGCTAATAAAGTTTCGACGCAACAGCATATTCCTTGACTCTTTTGGGCTTTCTTTAGACCAAGGGGAGGATTTGCATCCAAGGATTACGGGACTTTTTTACAGAGGCAGAATATGGGTTAAACCGTGGAAGATATGTAGACGATATTTTATTTTCTGGGGGTAACACATCTACTTCATAAAGGTAGTCATATTTACACGACAACATTTTACTTAGAGTAGGAGACATGTTTACCTTTGCTAAGGATTTACATGAACTAGACATAAACGGAGAAAACGCAGATTTACAAGAAGTGGAAGACAATATTAAATACTCTGAAATAGACATATTTTTGTAATTTTTGGACAATAAAGACTTAGGTATATATTTATTCTAAAGTCTAAGAAAAGACACAAATTATTTGTTCTAAAGTCTAAGGAAACACACTACAACTAAAATGTACAAAAAAGACTATACACAGACCTTGTAACTAGGAACGTATAAAAGGCTACAACAAAATATAAAAGGATGTCAACTATATGAAGAGAGTTATGAAGAAGGTTTATAACTGCACACGCTTTTATGACTAATGACTTTAATAAAAGTAAAAGACTTGAATAAGTAAAAGTTGGCGGTAACAACATGAGAAATAGACCTTATGGGAAACCTTGCTCCTCCTTCAGGAGAGGATGCTCTGGCTCTGATACCAAATAAGGAATTAGATAGGTTGAGGGCACGAGAAGCAACACACGGTGTAATATTCATGTCAAACTTGAGACGTCAAATGGCACCAGACAATATTCATGACTAGCTCGCAACTCAGTAGCTTTCTATGTAAACTTTAGGAGTTCACGGCCATATAGGCAGCATGCCATGCAACATCCTCAAGACACAACTATCACAAGTTTTAGGTTACACAGCCATCCGAAACTCCGCAAGATTCCAACCACAATAGGTACCTTACTTTTAAGCAGTAAACCGTACAGTAGATAATACAACTTTTCCCGACAAAACATGGGCTTTTCGCGGAACTCCTTGCCTATAGCACATTTCAATAGTCTGGGAACAAGTTCTATTCTACCGTTATTGTCTTACGTACTTAATTATTTCCAAAAGTCTATTGTAATTACAACAAGCGATGGAATGGTAAACTTACTATGTAGTTGTGCCCAGATGATTTTGATAAACTCAAATAGCCATTAAAATCACTTACAGTCAAACTTGCCGGATATTGAAACCATTGAGATAACAAACAAGCATACTTGCAGAGTGGTTTCTCTTACCCCGTTCTTTCAACTACCTATCGAACCGAACTTTCCATCCCCCCCCCCCCCCGCAAGAGAGAAGAACAAGAGAGAGGTTTAGCCAACAATATTTTTATTCATACTGGAAAATATACAAAACTGTAGAAAAACTAAAGAGATTTTCTAAGAAAACCTCCTTAGACTCTATTCTAAGCTAATTCTAATCTTTAACTAAGACTTGGCCTCCTTTTTATAGGAGAAGGTGGCCTAATACCAAAAAACCAAAATTACAAACCTTATCTTACATGGCACACTATTCTAGTAATAGATAAGCCTTATCCTATCCAAAATTAGTAAACCATTGTCCAGACTTACTATCTTTATCTAATATAATAAAAGACAACAAACTTTATTCAAATTGGTCCCCACTGAACATGTGAAGGAGCCTACTAAAACAAAACAAACTAAATTGTTGGCATGTGACAACACGTGCAAGCTGGTGGATGAGCAGCTTGTAGAAAACTCAAAGCAGGTGTGTAAGCTACTTGTAGACATCTCTCAAGAAGGTGGATAATCTACTTGTATGCATCATCAAAGAAGGTGTATAAGATACTTGTAGTAAGCTTGCAAGCAGGTGGATAAGCAGCTTATTGGCAAACTTTTCTAGGAAGTGTTTGGACAAACTTTGCTAGGAAGTTCAGCAGTAAGCCTTGGCAGGTAAGCAATAATTTCTTGCACATGTTATCGGGCGTCATTCGATTATGCAGAGGTTGAAGGTGCTGAAGATGATCTTGAATATCCTTCTTCCATCCACCAACTCTCGCCATGTTTGGTCTGAGCTCGCAGAAGTTTAGCTACCAGTTTTTTCTATCCCTTGTCAGGATCGATTCTGAATCTTCTTGAAAATATCTCAGGAATTGACAATAAATCTCCCATGATATTGTCTTTTCCTTTGAGATGTTTCACTTGGAATTTATAAGGAGAGAACCATTGTGCCCATTGAAGGATTTGGGGGTTTGGGATGATCTTTGGGTTTATCTGGATCATCTTTGGGAAAGCTCTCATATCCATCTCAATTAGAAATTCCGTATGGATTAGAAAGAAGTTAAACTTCTTAACTCCATTTTTGACATCTAGAATCTCTTTGAATGTGGAATGATAATGTTGTTCTGCATCCTTAAACATTCCACTAGCATATCCACATATCTTGTGTTGGCCATCTTTATCTTCTAAAAGGATAGCACTCCAGTATTCATTACTAGCATCAGTTTGCAATATATTCAAACCATCATAAGGGATATGAAGGGTTTTGACCTCTTTGGATATGTCTTTGATTTTGCGAACTGCATTATCTTGGTCTTTTCCCCTAGTTGGAGTCTTTTTTGTTAACATTTTCGTAAGTGGAGAAATGTACGTAGATACATCCGGGATAAAATCTCGAACATAATTTATCACACCAAGAAATTGCTATAGTTGTTTGACAATGAAGTTAGTATCAAGGAACTTTACCAACACCTCAAAAATGCATGGCCCTGGGATATATGCACCATGAGTGAAATGCATTCCTAAAAAGTCTATTACATTCTTCACAAGAATCATTTTTCTCTGAGATAGCATGATGCCATATTACTTCACCAATTCATGGAATTTGTGAAAAATGACAAAATATTCCTCCATTGTATCAGTAAATGATAGGATATCATCAATTTATACTAGCGATGTGTAGAGTATTGGCTGGAAAATCTTAATCATGGCCGTTTGGAAAAGAGAAGGGGATGGTTTAAGTCCAAACGACATAACTCTCCACTTGTTGTGGTGGTTAGTTATGCAGAAACCCATTTTGGACTTATTTTCTGGGTGGATACCCAATTGCCAGAAACCTGATTTAAGATCAAACATAGAGAAGCATTTTTCTTTGGCTAAATGTGAAATCAGGGTTAGCTTATTTGGAATGGGGAATTTGTCATCCAGAAGGAAGTGGTTAAGAGGTTGATTATTGATAACCATTCAAAGTTTACCTCTTGCTTGGTCAACTCATTTGTTGAAGTAGAAAGCTTCACAGGACCATTAAGAATCAGATGGCACAATTAGTCTGTATACCAACAGTTCATCATATTTCTTCTTAGCAAGTTGTAGATGTTCCGGGTTCATCCTCGAATGGCTTGCTATTGTAGGGTTGATGTTTTCATTCCTCTTGAATGGGAGTCTGATGAACAATTCTTTATTTAACGATAAAGGCTTATCATGCTTCTTCAAAAACTCTCTGTGGGAATCAGCACACGATTCTTCCACTAGCTGACACTTCATGTTCTTGACTCGTTCATCCTACATGATTGGAAATAGCCTTGTAGTTGTTGTATATGGTTTAAACTTGTCCCTGAAGGTTATACCTTGGGTCTTTACCTTGAGTCGATCATTGAGCTGCTTGTAGATATCAAATCCAATTATGAGATTTGTCCCTGGGATAATAGAGCCAGGTAACTTGGTTCTGAATTGTACACCTATGAAGAATTCTATTGTGATACGATTCTTTGTGATCACTCTAGTTGTGCGGATTCCTTTAAAGACTTTATTGAACTTTTGAAAATGTGGAATCCATTGCTCATTTGAAAGGGCAGTAGGGTTAAGTATTCATGCAACTGCTCCTGTATCCATGAGAGCGATTACCTGGATAGGTCTATCCCATTTGGCTGGATATTGTGCAAGTTGGACATGAGGAGTCTCAATGTCTGAGATAATATTGACTTTAGTTGAGATTCAGTACCATGGGAAATAGGAGTCACTTCTGGTGGCTCTTCAGTAGCCACTATATGATCCTTAATGGTGCATATGCTAGTACGTTCTACTGCATCGGGCAAGAGCTGGGTAGCTCTCTTTGCTTTCCTAGAGAATAGACAATCTCTAGTAAGGTGTGAGTTCTTTTGGCAAATGAAGCTTATCCTTTCTTTTTTCTTTTTGGATCGCCTATTGGAGGGAGATTTATACTCTGGCATAACGGGTCGTTCAGTTGAGGTAGATTCTTCCACTCTTAGCTTAGCCATTCTTGCCTTTCTGGGCTTGCCTATGGCATTTTCTTCTTCTTCTATTCCTTTGCTGGCATTTTCTGAGCTGAGGTGGCTCATCCACATCTAAGATTGTACCACATTCCTCCGTGAGATCAATATGTGCGATATTGGATTCACAATATTCATCTAAAGATGAATTACTTTGTTGTTCAACAACATCACAGAACTCTTCATTTCCTGACAAAGTTTCCTCTATAAGGAGATTAGAATCAAGATTATGATCTTTATCTAGGATGTAGAGTTGTGAAACTTCTTCATCAAAGTTGATCAAGTCGTTATCTATGATGCTCTTTTCATGGCAGACCCTACCATAATCAGGAAGACTATGTTCATGTGTTGCTTCTCGTGCCCTCGGCGTATCTACTCTCTTATTTGGTATTTTTCTCCTCTTTTGTTCTAAGTTTGATCGACTAATTGAGAAAGAATTGACTAGGGTAAGTTTTAATTTAGCGTGTAAAGACGTAGTTTAAGGGTCCAACGCATAAGGAAAACTCCAAACAACCCCTAATTTAACTGATGTCAGAGCCAATCGACGGACTAGACCCACGAACCGTGGATCGACCGATGATCTGTGCTGGTCAACCGTCGTTTGGTTACTAGAAGCTGGTCCCTGCGTGGGTCGATACTTGGCCAATTTTTCTGAGGGTTCTTGGGAAGGGTCCCAGGTTATAACCACGGACCACCGGTATGGGTTGTGGGTCACCCTACGATCCATTAGTGGCAACCGTGGGTTGCACCTGCAACTCTGAAATCTGCATATTGGTCTGTGTCGAATACGGGGTGTTACACCCCTATTGCTGATTCTTTTGTGGCTAAGAGGGTCTATAGAAAATGTCCCATTTTTTTGTTCCATAGAGTTACTTTTGATGACTTGGTAGAGCTTGATATGCTAGATTTTGATGTTATCCTTGGAATGGATTTGCTTCATTCATATTATGCTTCTATTGATTGTAGAACTCGTGTAGTCAAGTTCAGTTCCCGAATGAGCCTGTCCTAGAATGGAAAGAAGGAAATTCTATGCCTAAGGATCAGTTTGTCTCTTGTCTTCAAGATAGAAAAATGATTTCTAAGGGCTGCATATACCATCTAGTTAGGGGTGAGGGATGTGGATTCTGAAACCCCTACTCTTGAGTCGGTCCACGTTGTGAATGAGTTTCCAGAAGTGTTCCCAGATGATCTACCCGATATTCCTCCCGAAAAGGAAAATTCAGTGTTGACCTTCTCCTAGATACGCAAACTATTTATATTCCTCCTTACCGAATATCTCTGACAGAACAAAAGGAGTTGAAGAAACAATTGAAAGATTTGTTGGATAAGGGTTTCAATCGACCGAGTATCTCTCCATGGGGTTCTCAAGTTTTGTTTGTTAGAAAGAAGGATGGTTCTCTTCAAATGTTTATTGACTATCATCAGTTGAATAAAGTGACCATTAAGAACAAATATCCCCTTCCAAGGATAGATGATTTGTTTGACCAACTTCAAGGAGCAAGTTACTTCTCTAAGATTTATCTTCGGTCGGGTTATCACCAATTGAGGCTGAAGGAAAATGATATTCTGAAAAATGGCTTTTAGAACCCGATATGGTCATTTTGAGTATTTTGTGATGTCTTTTGGTTTGACTAATGCTCCAGCCACTTTTCTGAATTTGATGAATAAGGTGGTTAGACAATACCTTGATATGTTTGTGATTGTGTTCATTGATGATATATTGATTTATTCGAAAAGTGAGGATGAGAACATTGATCATTTGAGAACTGTTTTTCAAATTCTCAATGACCAACAACTCTTTGCAAAGTTTAGCAAATGTGAGTTTTGGCTAAGATCTGTAGCTTTCTTTGGTCATATTATTTCAAGCAAGAGTATTGAGGTAGATCCTAAGAAAACGGATGTGGTCAGGAGTTGTCCTAGACCTATATCCCATTCGGAGATTATAAGTTTCTTGGGTTTAGCTGGTTACTATAGAAGGTTTGTTAAGGGGTATTTTTTATTACCTATCCAATGACAGCTTTGACGCAAAATAAGGCTAAGATCATATGGTCCGAAGCATGTGAAAAGAGTATTCAAGAATTGAAAGATAGACTTACTTCCGCTCCGGTGTTGACTTTACCAGAAGGGACGGATGGTTTTGTTGTTTATTATGATGCCTCAAGAATTGGGCTAGGATGTGTGCTTATACAAAATGGGAAAGTCATTGGCTATGCTTCAAGGCAACTTAAGATTCATGAGAAGAATTATCCAACATATGACCTTGAACTAGAGGTGGTCGTATTTGCCTTAAAGATTTGGAGGACTTATTTGTATGGAGTTCATGATGATGTTTTCACTGACCATAAGAGTTTGCAATATGTGTTTAACCAAAAGCATCAAAATCTTGTCCAAAGGAGGTGGCTAGAGTTTTTGAAGTATTATGACATTGGTGTTCTCTATCACTCAAGTAAGATGAACGTGGTTGCGAATACTCTTAGTAGGTTATCTATGGGTAGTGTTGCTCACATTGAAGGTGATAAAAAGGAGTTGGTTCGAGATATTCATAGATTGGCCCGGTTGGGTGTTCAGTTAGTGGACTCTACCAAGGGTGGTGTTATGGTTCACAATAGGTCAGAATCATCTTTTGTGGCGGATGTGAAGTCCAAGCAAGGTCTTGATCCGACTTTGGTTGAATTGAAGGAAGCGGTACTTAAGAAGTCCGTTGAGGCTTTCTCCTAAGGCGGAGATGGAGTACTTAGATATCAAGGTTTTTTGTGTGTTCCTAATGTTGATGACTTGAGGGAACAATTCTTGTTAGAAGCCCATAGTTCTCGGTATACCATTCACCTGGGAGACACCAAGATGTACCATGATTTGCGGGAGATCTATTGGTGGAATGGGATAAAGAAGGATATTACGGAGTTTGTGGCCAAATGTCCTAATTGTCAACAAGTAAAAGTTGAGCATCAGAGACCGGGAGGTTTATCCCAAGATATTAGCATTCCTACTTCAAAGTGGGAAGATGTGAATATGGACTTCAAAGTTGGTTTTCCCCGCACCCGAGAATAACATGACTCGATTTGAGTTATAGTAGATTGAATGACGAAATCGGCTCATCTCATCGACATCAATATTTCTTATTCGGTGGAGGCTTATTCTAAGTTGTGTTTGATGGAAATGGTAAAGTTGACTTGAGTTCCTTTATCCATTATCTCCGATCGTGGTACTCAATTCACTTCTTAGTTTTGGAAATCTTTCCAAAAGGGTCTTGATACTCGTATTAAGCATAGTACGACCTTTCATCCCCAAACCGATGGGCAAGCGGAGCATACTATCCAAACTTTGGAAGATATGTTAAGAGCATCTGTGATTGACTTCAAGGTTAATTGGGATGATCATTTGCCTATAACAATAGTTATCACTTAAGTATTGCTATGGCTCCATTTGAGGCATTGTATGGTAGGAGGCGTAGATCTCCTATATATTGGTTTGAGGTGGGTGAGGTGGCCCTAATAGGTCCCGAGGTTGTACATGAAGGTATGGAGAAGGTTCGACTTATTAGAAAAGGTTGAAAATGACTTAAAGTCAACAAAAAAGTCATATGCCAATGTTAGAAGAAGAGATCTTGAGTTTGATGTTCCTGATTGGGTTTACTTGAAAATTTCACCCATGAAGGGTGTAATGAGGTTTAGTAAGAAAGGGAAGCTTAGTCCCCGTTATGTAGACCCATATCAAATTTTGAGGCATGTTGCTAAGGTTGCTTATGAACAATATTTGTCTAATGAGTTTGCATTGGTGCATCCGATTTTCTATGTCTCTATGTTGAAGAAAAATGTTGGAGATCCAACATCTATAGTTCCCTTAGAAGGGTTGGGAGTTAAAGAGAATTTTCTTATGAAGAAGCTCTGGTTGAGATTTTTGACCGGCAAGTCAAGAAGTTCAGAAACAAAGAAGTTGCTTCCGTGAAAGTGTTCTGGAGGAATCAGTTAGTTGAGGGTGCTACTTGGGAGGCTGAGGCCGTTATGATGTCCCGATATCCTCATCGTTCTCCTTCTACTCATACTCAAGCTTGAGGTATTGAGTTCCTCATGGTTTACTCTTTTGGTGTCATGTGCTTTAGATATTTCCATGGTTTTCGTATGTATGCATGATCATGAAAATATTAAGTTTTGAGAAAATGAGTCAACTTGATTGATTTTTACATGTTTATGTGCATTTGAGTATGAATTGCATAGAAACCATATGACATGATGTTTTGAGCATGATTTAGCTTTGAGTTTATGTTTCCTCCTCGGATATGTACATTTATGTGATTGCATGCATGATGAATTGCTAGTTTTGAGTTCTTTTCCTTCATGTGATGTCTAGAATCTCATTCGAGGATGAATGTTCCCAAGGGGGAGATATTGTAACACCTCGGAATCTAGTAGGCTATGAAAGGGACAAAGTGTCTCACAAGCCAAAGACTGAGACTGAGATCCCTTTACGAAGGCCCAGACGAGCCGTGAATGGCCCCACAAGGCGTGGTGTGGCTCATTAAGGATCAGTGTACTTAGAAAAAAAGGACTCCCCTCCCATGAGCACCTAGACGGCTCGCGGTGGAACCTGTGAAAGGAGAGGCAGTAGCTACTTTAAGGGTGACCCTTCACACGACCCACTAGAAGGCTCATGGCGTGGGTCATGAAGGAATGGGGGGGGGGGGGGATCTTAGGTGTTTTTCCAAGCCAATGGTCAATGACCATGGCTCCCATGTGATCCTTGACGGCTCGTAAGGGGTGGCGTGTGGCGATGTAGTAAGTTGTAAGTTCAGGGGTAGTTGGGTCTTTTCCTAATTATTTTATATTGATACTATATCGTTTTACCCATGCCTAGGACCCCTATATAAGTAATTTTAACCCCAAATTCAACGTATTAAAGTCATTCTTCTAAAATTCCAAAAGAATACCAAGTTCTTCCTCTCCTAAATATTTCTCTTTCTAGAAACTTGAAGAAGAAGAAGGGTCCAATCTAGGGTTTCAAGGAAAGCCTCTATTTCCACCATTAAAGGCAAGCTTTTGGCATTGAGGTATGATAGTTTTCATCCATGGATTCCTTCCATTCATGGAGTTCCCAATTTCTCCTATTTTAAAATTTAGAGTACCCCAATTGAGTTAGGGTTTTATTCAATCCCCATGGGTTCTCTTCTATGTTTATTTAAATGATTGAATTATGATCTCTCATGCATGAATTGATGAAATACTATGGTTTTTATGATGATCCCCCATGAACCCGTGTAAATCCCATGTTTTCCAATTATGATGATATAATATGGGTTTTGATTATGAAAGAAGATTTTTATGATATCAATCATGAATTGATAAAATTATATGATTTCAGGATGAATTTCTTTGAGCCCATATCTAACCCATGATTTCTAGATGTTGATGTATCAAAATGGGTTTGGAACCAGGAAAGATAAATTATGAAAGTTAGCATGTTTTTATGAAAATTATGTATATGTTTTAAGGAATTACATGAGAGTGAAGTATCAATGATGATGATGATGATGTTGTTGTTGTTGTGATGTTGAAAGGACTTTCTCATATACACATCTACGCATGATTGTGAAATGTATTCTTAGATAACAAAGGTTCCTAAGTTTGAAAGGTTATTCTCACCTAAAATTAACCTATGATTAAGGAATTATGTTAATGTTGAGGCAAGAGGCGAATACCCATGCTCTCCAATGAATGACAAGAGGCGATTACCCACATCATGTGATGTAAGGATAAGAGGCGATTACCCATGTTCCTTTTAAGAACAAGAGGAGGTTACCATGTTCCTTTATGAGCTATTATAAATAGAATTAAGAACTATTTCGTGAAAGTTAAGCTTAGCACCGAGTGGACAAGTGGCGATTACCCAAGTTTCGTATCTATGTGCCCCCTTAGGATTGTTTAGAAATACATTAGCTAGTGGATCCACAATAGCTAGAAGTTCATAGTCCTTTCCTTGGCATGTAGGACACCCCTTTTTCGATGAGGGGTAGACATCGCATTTCATTTTGAGAGCTCCCATGGTCTTATATGTCAGTTAAGGCTTTTTCCCACAATTAAGCAAAGTTATGATGAACCAGGGTTACTTCAAGGAAGTATCGTATGTATATTTTAAGATGATGTTCACTTTCATTGATCATGGTTTTTATGACTTATGGTTTCTAAACTCTCAAGATGCATATTTTAGTTTGATCATTGCTTACTCATGAAAATGTTCGATTTTAGCATGTTTTAAATTTTTTATGCATGGCTATCATACTTGGTACATTGTTTTGTACTAACTCATACTCTTGCCTACATTTCCCCAAATATAGGGTCCTACATTCAGGGTTCTCAGTTTCGTGGCTAAAAGTTGATTGACGAGATTTCCGAGCTTTGGTGAGTCCTCATGATTCGAGGACGGATTTTCATTGTCTTCTGTTTTCTTTATTACTTTTAGTTTTTGGACATGGTGTATGGGTTAGGCCTAATTTCATTCTTATGTACTAGATGGCTAATGAGACAAGTGTTTAGATATCCGCTTTGGTTTTATAAAACTTTTGGGACTTGAAATGTTGTATTTATCTCTTTTGCTTATATTTCTTATGTTAGGAATGCTAAGTGGCTTGTATGGGCCTTTTAGGGACCTATACGCCTTGTTACATCTAGGGTGTACCCTTGTGTTGTGATAATATATCAAAATTTTCAAACAACTCTTTGCAAAATAGGGTTCATGAGGTAAATTAAGCATGAACAACAATGAAAGATTATTAATAATATGAAATAATGTAATCTCTTTAATGAAATCAATAATTGAACAATAGGAATATAAACTAAATTCAAAATTCATGAATCATGGTGTAAAAATTTTGGCTTTGATCTTACTAATTAAAACTATAGATGTATTGTGTAAGGAAGCACTTAATCCCTCACTATGATAGCCTTATGTACCGGGGAGAAAAAGAGTTCTTAAAGAAAGCTTGATTGAGAAACTTGGAAACTTAGGTTTGTTCTTTTTTATTCTTGCTCTACGCTTGGGGAGAAAGATATGAGAGAATTATGAGGTAATACGAATATATAATCCCCAATAATGTGATACAACGATCAAATTTAGGCTTAGGAAGAATGAAAAAAGACTGAAATATCTGTAATTAAAAACTTGTCGGAACATTCCATGAGAGAGATCTACGAATCATGGTTTGATATACAACCCGTGGATTATATTCATAGAATTCAAGCTTGTAATTCGACCCTCAGAAGTTCATTCCACCGACCCTAATTTCGTTTCGTGGTTTGTTCGCGTAAAAATCAGACCCAAAATAAGTTTTAGGACTTCATTTATGGACCTAATTTACGATCCTTAGATATGTTTACGACCCATAGATAAATTCGTACAAATATGGACAAAAAATTGTTTTTAAAGTTTTATTTCCCAAGCTCCATTTACGTTCTGTACTTCAATTTACGACCCGCAAATGGGGCTCATAGTTGATAGATTATGAAAACTTTGTTGAAAGTGTTCCTAGTAAAACATTCATAACATTTTACTTTGAACTATGATTTATGCAAACTTGGTGATGTTAGAAAAAAATCATAGACCTTTAATTTGATAAATCATGGCCCACCTAATCTTCTATACGCTAAAAGATATGATCGTTTGAAGTTAACCCTTGCGTGAACTTATGCAAAAAAAACATAGCTGGGAAATAGGCTATGAATGCGACTTAGTGCTATAGGTATCTTATGATGCCTAAAAAAAACATAGCTGGGAAATAGGCTATGAATGCGACTTAGTGCTATAGGTATCTTATGATGCCTAAAAAAAACATAGCTGGGAAATAGGCTATGAA
>JAJOOH010017861.1:0-16521 GCA_029582605.1 Solanum gracilifrons
GAGGCTTGTACACGTGACAACCAGATTTTGGGGGTATATTTGAGTTTATTACAAAAATTTCCGCATTTTATTATAATGGTTGAGTTTTAGGCTGACTTGTCTTGGTGGGTTAAGACGAGTGCCATCACATCCATTTTTGGGTCGTGACAGACACCTATGAACCTGGGGCTCTGATACCATTTTTTCACGACCTAAAAATGAACGTGATGACACTTATCCCGCCAAGATAAGTAAGCCTAAAACTCAGCCATTATAAAAAAAATTGTGGAAATTTATAATCACTTAAAAATATCTCCAAAACCTGGTTGTCACGTGTACAGGCCTCAAAAATATTACAATTGAATCAAAAGAAAGATACAAGTCTTATATGACATTGTTTCTAGAATAGAACAAGATCATAAATAAAAGTAAGAAGGTCTGTTGAGGTGACAAACAGCTACCTCACAAATCTCCAAGAATCCTCGAAAAAGAAGAGGGTGGAAAGTATCACAAAAATCCAGGCTCATAACCTACAAAAATTGTAAAAGCAAGGGGTGAGTACCAAACCACACGGTACTCAACAAGTAAACCTCTAAACACAAGCTAAGCGGATAGAATACGAGTACTCCTTACACCCCAATCGAACCTCCACAACTACAACCTGCATAAAACTAGCCCAACCTAACAGTTCACAATTTACAAGCACATATCTCAACAACAGCATTCTAACAATAACATATTCTCAACAACAAGCTCAAAATTCATCAATCACAACCTCCACAACTACAACTTATATAAAACTAGCCCAACCTAACCGTTCATAATTCACATAGCACACAACTCAACCACAAGACTCTAACAATTACATGTCCTCAACAACAAGCTCAATATTCATCAATCAAAGTTCCACAGAAAGGCACTCACAAGATCAGCAAAACACAATACAAGTTCACTAATGATAAATATGCGCAATGCAATGGAATTCAATGTCAAGTATAGTGATGCATGTCTGACCTAGTGATACACACCCGATGTCTCTTAGTTCGGGACCCATGGGGGACATATCTGTCCATGCATCCATCGCGGCGCGCGACACGTTCCTCGATAATAGTATCCATCATGGCACGCGATACGTCCTTCGATATATAGTATCCACCGCGGCACACGACACGTCCCTTGAAATGGTACATCCTCTTTAATTTCTTATTCTTTCTCAGTTCACATAACACTTGTCACAATCATGTATCAAAATAATGCAAATGACATGTTCACAATAATGAGGAGATGACCATTTTCATAACATTGCAAAATTCACAACAACACAATCGTGACAACATCGACAATGAATCAATAAGCCTTTCAAAATCATTCTCAACACGTCACACACCAACAATTAATCACATTGCCTTTTATTACCCCTTTTTCATTGTTAGAATTATTTAACATGGACAAGTCAACCCATCACCAAGTCTCATTATTCCCCAACACATACCACAAGGAAATACACGACTCTGTGCACTTAACCAGGGTTTAGAAATTCACTTGCCTCAAATAATCGAACAATCACTCTGGGACTTGACCCTTCCCTTTTTGTTGTACTTCAAACTTAAAGCAATCTATTCACATTAATAATAACCATAAGATTTCGAAACTAACAAGACCATATTACTATATGTTTAGCCTAGACCCAAAAACTCATCGAACCCTATAATCAAGTTCTTAAATCTTTATGTCAATTAACATGCCAACTCGCATATTTTCAAATTCCAAACCTAGGGTTAAGTTCCAACTTCTCCAAATGCTAAAACCCTAATAGCTTTCATGTAATATAATACATCCGATAATTAATTACTTATACCAATATATCAAAACTTGAATTATAGCTTTAAGAAAGTTGTGGACCAAAACTAAACCCATAATCATTATGCATACATACGGACCACTGTACAAGATAGTTAGAACAAAATCTCAATTTTTTTCATCAACAATTATTTTGCCATAATTACCCAATGATTGGCACTAAAATTTCCTCAAGTCTAAATCAATATAGCATATAAAAAGTTGGACAATAGATTTTGCAACTCAGTTTTCTCTTCTTTCCCTTTCCCACCATTATAATTATAATATATTGTTGCTTCACTAAGTAACTCTTAGAATCTAATTAACATATACAAATATTTAACTTCAATAAATTGGATTCCTCAAAACCTCGTCAGTTTAATAAATTGACGCCACATATGACATAACCAATGGATAAAAGCAATTTAACAATGTAATTCTTTGGTGTTAATGATTTCACAAATAATTATATAAAATAAATAACATTGACATATTTATGTGCATTTAGCTATAATATAACCCAATTATAGAAGATCAAATTTCTTACCTGATGTGAAGTAGTCGGCTTTCACGCCAGCCGCCGCTTTGTGCAGGTAAATATTTTTGTTTTCCTTTCTTTTCTTTTCTTTTCTAAATTAATTAAGTACTAAAAAGTGGCAAATCCTACTAACATATTTTTAATATATATGGGCCAAAAAAGTATAGGGTGTTAAATAAATTTTAGACATGGCCTATTATTATTATCAATTAAATAAATTATTTGAAATTACACCTCAGTTAAAAGACCGTAGTTAAATGAATAGCCCAAAATTCCCATTTAAAATTTACGGAATGGATCTTTTATGAAACAGAGAGGACTAGTTCTCAAAATGACTTAACGAGTCTGTCACGATCCAAAACTAGTCATGAGTGGCACCCACACTTAACCTCCTAAGTGAGCGAACCAACGAATTCAACCCCAAATTATATCAATTGTTCAACTACAAATAACAACAATAATGCGGAAGCTCAAAACTTATTAAAATAGCCAATCAAATAAACCAAAGTCTATTACATATTATCCCCAAAACCTGAAGACATCACATCAAGGACATTCCTTCTTAAAATACCAAGTCTAAGAAGATTAAAGACACCAAAATAAGTAAATAAGATGGTCTATGTCCGAAATTTAAGGACGTCCTGCCATTACTGAGAGAATCCAGCACGAGCTAGAAAGAATAGCTCACCCTGAAATCCGATGTGCTGGAGACTGGCTAGATCTGAGGGCGAGTCGAAGTCGATGGTACACTTGTTGCACTCCACAAAAGAAAATGAAGAAAACACGAGTAGGGGTCAGTACAAGGAACACGTACTGAGTAGGTATCATCGGCCAACCCAAAATAGAAACCAATATACAATGAATAATAGTATAAAATAAACTATGACACTTAGCAGGTGGCAACAACAAACAACATGAACAAGTGACAACGGAAGCAAGTACGCAATCAATCGCAATATCAAGCACACATACGAGGACTCATGCTTCCACACCATGCTCATTTGGGAAATGGGATTGAGTACATTAAGTTCATTCAATATCTTTTTCTTTAATGTTACCGTGTCGGAACGTGACACCCCGATCCAATAATACCGTATCGGAATGTGACACCCTGATCCAATAATATAGTGTCGGAATGTGACACCCCGATCCAATAATACAGTGTCGGAACTTGACACCCTGATTCAATAATACCATGTTGGAATGTTGATCCAATAATACCATTAATTTATCATTTATTATCACCATTTTTCACTTCATTAACAATATTTCATCAAGCCTTCTTTATTCAAGACATCACTTCGATAGAGAGGGTTCAAGATTATAAATTCCACGGTCTCAGGATTTCAGACCAATCACAAACCACACAATCAAATCACACAACTACACAATCAAGTGCATAGCGAACTTCACAATACAATGCATATCACTCACTATTAAGAGTATCTATTAAATAGAATAACCATAACCTACCTCCACCGAAGAACTAAAGTGAAACAAGCTACTTCTCCAATACTATTCCTTTCCTCAATGCCTCCGAACCTTTCCAAGCTATCAAGTAAATATGCATAATTTGTAAGTTAACGAGTCTGTAAACACTCATATCATTTTATGTCTAGCCTAGACCCAAAAACTCACCTAATTAAAAGTAAGTCTTAATTACTCCAATTAACATAACTTTAATGAAATTTAAATAATTCAATACACCTAATCTCTAATTACCTATTTCCATATATCAACATATAAATTATATCGTAATAACGAAAAAATAAAGCTAAGCTAACTGACTGCTAGTGTCACCCTACAACAATAAATTGCAGACTATCATACAAATGATAATACACTATACACCTCATTCCTAATGTTGGATTATTAAATGGAAACCATAGCCAATAATTACCCACCAAAGTTTGTCCCCTAGATTTAAGAACTAACATCTAAACTTAAAGGAAATTCAATCATTTATTTAGAATATAAATGTGACCCATCTTATAATTATCATGATCCCTAAGGCAATTTTCCTAATTCAATTAAATAATCTCACTGGAAATCAGCCAATCAGTGGGAGACAAATTGTCTCCAACAATCCAACACCCAACGCCATTAATCACCAAAATTCAACCTAACACTACCACTGAAAACTCGTTTCTTTTCAATTTCTCTTCTAATAACAATGATATAATAATAATCATAAAGCCTTTATTCATATTCACAAAACACATATTGGATTTACCTGAAGCACTCGTCGGCCTATCTGCAAATTGTATCGCCGTAGTAGAAGTTCTCTTGAGTTTCTAACTCAAGATGGGAGCCCCTAATTATTATTTAAGCCTAATTTTTGGAGTGGTAGAAGTGATCCACTATTAATTCTAATGTTAGTTTTCTTAACCATCAACTAAATAAATTATAAAAACTACCTCATTAATTCTATAATTGTAATTACGAATAGTCCAAAATAGTCATTTAAAATCTATCGAAAGAGTATTTTATACAATAAAAAGCTCTAATACTCAAAACGATCAAATGAGTCGTTACATTAGATACCAATTTACCCGTCGTTCATCCTCGAACGATCAAAAGAAGGAGAGGGTAAGGAAGGGTACTTGAATCGATAAAAAAAGTGTGGATATCTTTCATGCATATCAGCCTCACTCTCCCAATTGAACTCTTCAACTGGCCGATTCTTCCACTGAACCTTGATAGATGCAATATCTTGTGACCTCAACTTGCGAACCTCCCTATCTAGAATAGCTACAGGCTCTTCCTCATAAGACAGATTCTCATCAAGCAGAACCGAATCCCAACGAATAATGTAGTTTCCATCACCTTGGTATTTTTTCAGCATGGACACATGAAATACCGAGTGAACTCCTGACAATCCTGAAACAAGGCCAATGCATAGGCCACCTCCCCCACATGCTTAAGAATTTCAAATGGCCCAATATACCTCAGACTAAGCTTACCTCGCTTACCAAACCGCATCACACCCTTCAGGGGTGAAACCTTCAGCAAGACTTGCTCACCCTCCATAAATTCTAAGTCACTGACCTTCCTATCTACATACTCCTTCTGCCTACTCTAAGCTGCTAGAAGCTTTTCTTGTATGAATTTCACTTTCTCTAACGTTTTCCTCAAAAGATCGGTAACCCAAGGTCTCACCTCAAATGCATCAAACCAACCAATGCGAGACCTACATCTTCTCCCACACAATGCCTCAAATGGGGCCATATCAATACTCGAGTGATAGCTACTGTTGTATGAAAACTCTGCTAAGGGTAAGAACTGATCCCAATGACCACCAAAATCTATCACGCACGCACGAAGCATATCCTCCAGCACTGAATTGTTTGCTCAGAATTCCCATCGGTCTGAGGGTGAAATGCGATACTAAGATCCAACATAGTACCTAATTCAGCATGCAAGGTCCTTCAAAAGTTAGAAGTAAATTGCTTACCTCTATCTGATATGATGGAAATTGGAACTCCATGCAATCAATCAATCTCACGGATATAAAGTTTGGCTAACTTCTTTGCATTGTAAGTCATCTTGACCGGAATGAAGCGTGGAGACTTAGTTAACCTGTCAACAATTACCCAAATAGAATCAAACTTACGCAATGTCTTTGGAAGACTAACCACAAAATCCATTGCAATTCTTTCCCACTTCCATTCTAGAATGGGCATTCTCTGAAGTGTCCGTCCAGGCCTCTGATGTTCCTACTTTACCTGCTGACAATTCGGACATTGGGAAACAAAATCAACAATGTCACACTTCATTCTACTCCACAAATAATGCTGTCTCAGATCAGATACATCTTGGTTGCACCAGGATGTATAGAATACCTCGAGCTATGAGCTTCTACAAGAATAGTATGAGTCAAATCATCTACACGGGGCACACATACCCTCCCTTTAATTCTAAAGATGCCTTCCTCATCAATCAGAGCCTCTTTAGCCTCTCCTTGCAATACCATATCTCGAATTCAGCTCAGCTTCTCATCATCAAACTGCTTTCCCTTAATCTTGTCAAGAAAAGAAGATTTTGCCTCCTTACAGGTTGTCATGACCCGAGCCTGCACCCCGGACGTGACACGACGTACAAGACTCCAAAAAGTCTCATACAAACCTCATAGGATGTCATCACATAAGATAATAGAAATATAGTGTGGAATTTAAAACTTTTCTTTACAATCGAAGTCATTTTCATAAAAGCAAGCGGATGTCTTTCTATACTTTATCTCAAACCATCTACAACACTTTGAATAAAAACTTTGGGACATAGCCCACACAAAAGCTCTAAACATAAAATTAAAGACAAAGGGAAATAGTGGGTTCATCCTTGAAACTATGAGGAATCACCAAATCTTCATCCCCTTGCTCCTTAGAAACCTATCATCCAAGTATAGGACATCAAATCTCAAAACCCTACACTTTGGTAAAAATTAAGAAATGTGGGTTAACACATTTAATGTACTAAGCATGATAGTCATGTAAAAATCATGCTTTAAAAAGGACATTTTGGTTAGAAACTATGCATTATGCCAATTTGAGAAAACTTCATGAACATGAGTATAAAAGGCATAAGATACAAACATAATAAGCATACAAGCCATTTCATCACATTAAACTTTCACCTTTAAGTAACCCCAAGCTATACTTTGTGCAATGTATGAATAGCGTCCCATACCACCATTCACACTAAGTACCACATTAAGGCCACTAAAAGTGAACTTGCCATTCCTCCCTTTCATCTTTAAACAATACTCATACATAAGGAACATAAACATTTCATAAGTCATGATAAGGAAGTAACTCATAATACAATCCAAGTAAAGAATGCATCACTTAGATGTATCACTCTCTAGGTGGTTTACTTGATCATTTCCTTCTTTGGGTTAGATAAGTTTGATTCACCCTTGATGGGTACCCAATGTCTAAAGATCAGATTTTTATAACTTAAGCTCGTGAAATGATTATGTTAAAAGGATGAAATCTTGATAAGGTTTAGTTGGGTTTATTAATAACGAGTGTGTGGTAGTTGTGTCATCGTTTAGAGGGTTTTGGTTCAGAATGGATTCATGTGTTAGTCTGTGGTTTGATAATAGCTCTTGATTTGTAGGTTTGCCAAAGTTTGATTCGAAAGTTCAGTTCTTAGTACTTGATCTTGATGGAATGGTCTTAAGGAGGAGCTCACTTGGAGAGATGAACACCAACTAGTAGGTCATAACTCAAGCTTTTGGTTACATCAGTTAGTCTTCCTTCTCCTTATTTATGTTCGAGGATGAACATGATTTTTAGTGGTGGATAATGTAATGACCCGTTAAGTCATTTTGAGAACTAATCCTCTCTGTTTCATAAAGGATCCATTCCGTAAATTTTAAAAGGGAATTTTGGGTTATTCATTGAACTACGGTCTTTTAACTGGGGTGTAATTATAATTTATTTAATTGATAATAATAATGGGCCAGGTCTAAAATTTCTTTAAGACTCTATACTTTTTTGGACCATATATATTAAAATTATGTTAGTAGGATTTGTCAATTTTTAGTACTTAATTAATTTAGAAAAGAAAACAAAAGAAAAAAAAATATTTACCTGCACAAAGCGGCAGTGATGAGTCTACGATTTGGACTCATTTAGGGCTCTACTTTAATAGATTTAGTGTCCTCAAATGCATATTTTATCTCAATAACTTATGTAAATCCTTGAATTTTAGGTATTTGGACTTCGGGACAAAGCATGGACACTATTAAGCAAGAAGGAACAAGGCGGCTAAAAGAACGAAGAAATGAAGGCTTGAGGATCGCCAAACCCATTAGGCGAGTCGCCAAATGGCCTTGGTCTCGCCTAATGTTCCAGTGTGCCAAGCCCTGAAGGAGAACATATATTCGACAAGATAAAAGAGCAGTCGGCGTGTCGCCGAACAGTTTCGCGATGCAGTGCTTTATCACCCAAAGGTACAAGACCTCAAGGATTCTGAAGGCAAAAGTAGAATGACGATACAAATGACAAAAGGGTGGATCACCGAGTCGATCGGTAATCCCGACTTACTGCGCCGAGTGATCCTACGTAGCACACTTTTTGACAACTATAAACACTTGTTTGAACTTTTAGTTTAGTATCAGTTTATGTAATCATAAACCATATTTATAGTTATTCAGTTTTATAACTTGGTTTTTGGAGAAATTTTCCTTAGCTTTGGAGCTTTTGAAGATTCCCATTTCGAAGAAATTGAAAGTGGGTATTGAAGATTCTTCATCTTAGACGTTTATAAAAACCATATCAATCGTACCCAATTGATGGAAACACATTTCAGTATCAACTTCTATCTTTTTAATATGTCTAGCTAAAACCACAATTCTTGGGCTATGATTATTTGATTATGGATTGAATTAACTGTTGGGTATTGCTAATTGATTATTTATTCGTTGTTAAAAGTAATTTCGTTCACTAATTGTGGTTGAATTGAATGGGTTGTAGTTGCAAATACAATCTTAACTTCGTATTTTTGGCTTGCTCGAGAGAGAAGTCGTAAAACAAAAATTATTGAATCGATGCTCTGTGGGTATTAGGTTGACATGGGTTCATCTCGAGAGAGTGAATCCTGAAACATTTCCTACATATTCAGCTCGAGAGAATGAATGGACTAAAGCGAAGGTTGTGCTTCATTGCGGCTTATTGGTGTTCGAGAGAAACCAATTCGATTCAGGGTAAATTGTTCGAGAGAAAGTTTACCCCCACTAAAGTCTAGCTTATTCACTGATTTACAACAGTTTACTATTAATTGCAATTACCCGGTTGTTTACCTTAGCCCATAATCCTATCACATCCCAAGAATACCGTCTCTATATTCGTATTTTCGAGTTAATTGTTATTTTTAGTTGCTAGTTGACTACAAACCCCCCCCCCCCCCCTTTTGATACTTGACACTTGTGTCACCCTTTAATTTATCATGTTTTTCTTTGTAAATGTTTATAGCTATGATTAACTTGAACACATTTTTACTTTTCTATTGATTCTCAATTACGAACCGCTCCCTTGGGACTCGACCCCAACTCACTAGTTGGATTATATTACTACTCACGATCGTTGGCACTTGAACTGGAAGTAGTGTCGTGATACTTGAAATCAAAATGGCGCCGCTGCCGGAGAGTGGTGTTAGTTGAGAATTTTTAGTTAAGTTAAATTTTGTTCTTGTCAGTTATAGTTCTACTTACTTAAGTTTTAGTTTTGTTTTACTTGTTTATGTGTTGAAAACAGGAAGAATGAGTGTAATTGATTATTGTGAACAAATGGATCATCTTCCGGTAGAAGTGATGAGGGTCAGGGATAACATCCTGACCTTCAGGCAGCTAGAAGGGGAGTTTTTTCATGAGTCGTGGCTGATGTTTAAAGCAATGTTGATACAATTCCCAACTCATGAAATTCCTGATCTAGTTCTACTGGAATGCTTCTATAGGAGACTTAATTCCGAGAGCAAACGATTAATCGATCAACTTATCCCGAGTGGTCTTATGAGACAACCGTATGAGACTGCAACCAAACTCTTTGATCTTGTGGTCAACACCAACAAGGAGAATGAGAAGGACCAACACTCAGTCATTTTGGTGGGTCAGATGGATACCTTGGCCCAAAAGGTCGAGGAATTGGAGGTGTTGTCCAAAAAGAAGGGCAGATACATACCCCCTCATGAGCGAAGAAAATCTACGAACAAAGAGAGTAGACGTATCGAGGATACGCTTCTAATCATTCTCCAAAAGATCAATGAGCATGATAGATAGCTAGAAGAGATGAAGGAGAATGTTGAAGTGCTAAATCAGATGATTGGCTCTCACTCTAGATCTATCCAGCTAATTGAAAACCACATGGGTCGTGTATTGCCTCACCTCTACCCAAATAGACAAGAGGGTTTGCCCATTGACACCATGGCTAACCGCAAAAAAGAGGTTTAGGTATTGGCTTGCGTCGTGTCGCGACGTTAACTAAGGCGCAGCTTAGAAGGCAACCTAAGAACCTTTTTATTGCTTTATAATTTGTTTTGGAAATAATGGTGTGTTGATTGTGTTGGTTAAAGTGTGGAAAGTGTTTGAAAAGTTCAATTTCGCGAGACAGAGGTTCAGTCAGCGCTTCGCCTATGAGGTCGGCGAGCCCGACCTAAACCGCCGTTGGACTCAAGACAATTTCAAAGTGGAGTCTGTAAAACTCAGCGAGCCCAAGAAATTATTGCCGATCAAGATATAATCTGTCGTTTGGACCGCTAAATCAACAGGAGGTCCTATAAAACTTGGTGAGGTAAGTGACCACTCGGCGTGACGCCAAGTGGCTCAGCGAGTGCGACTAATGTCACCAAATGAGCGAGAAATTGTCGGTTTCAAGGCCAAAGATACATAAGTTTCAAATTCTTTCACTTTCCCCCACTTTCTAATCTCCCCAAATTCACTCCTCTTTAGTATTTTCTATTTTTTTTGCGCTATTACCGTGTTTGAGTTGTTGATTGGTGGTCGAATTTGGATTACACTGCCACCTAGCATTTCGGTCTTTATTTATCAGCATAAAAGGTTGGTTTTCTCGAACCCTGAGTTTATTTTTGGTATATTTGTACTCATTTGCAACATTATTGTCTTGTTGAAGTGTGTTGGGCCTCTCTGATAGAATTAGAATGCTTGATTGCCTGTTTTAATTCGAAAAGCTTGCCCGTATGGTGTATAATGTTGAATCCCCGTATTCTTGTGCTCTAAAATGAATTAAATGTTTTGGGGTTAGTTCGGGAGAAATCTGAGTATCCCGGGGTAATGGGTGCCATGGGTCTAGTTTTAATTTGAGTTGTGCATGCTTTGATTTTGTTTTCGGAGGTTCCGGGGTTGAATTCAAGAAGTTGGGTTGAAAGTAGGCATGATGGGTCGTTTGGCGAGCTAGGTCGAGCTCGCTGAACCACTAGGCGGTTCGCCAAAGTTCCCCATCTCGCCTTTAATTTCATGCTTAATGTGTTGTTGGGTTCTGTAACTTTTGGCGAGAAGCCTGAGGTCGTCGAAGGCACTCGGTGACTCGCTGAAAGACTTTTTTATCGCTTTTTGTGAACACCCCTAAGCCCTCTTTGCATTGTAACTTTCTACGGGTTAGCTCTTGCTCGCCGAAAGTTGTTGGTGATTCGCGGAAAGGCCCTTCCCATTGCGAACTTGCTAAAACTTTAAAACCAATCCTTTCGGGCGAGCCCGATCTAGCTCACCAAAGTGATTCGGTGACTCGACGACTGGTTCGGCGAGTCTGTCTGCAACTGTGTATCTGTGATCTTGCTTAAAATGTTTTTAATTTTTTTCTGATGTTTTGTAGACATGGCCAGACCTAAGGTTGCAGGAAGAAACATGCCACGCTTTAATAAAGCAAAAGGGATTGCACTCAACGAGGGTGCAGCTAGGGGCAAAGCAACAAAACTTCCCACAACTGGTGAGAAGGGCAAAGGCAAAGAAAAGGCACCTATGTCACCAGAGGTCAGCCTTGACAGTGATGGCATCTATGCCACACACCTCACTACTTTTGAAAGTGAGGGTGAGCATCAGGAGAATTAGTTTGTAGCTTCTGATGATGATGAGATTGTAGTAGCGCAGAGGGCAAAGCTACAATCTAAAAAGTAGAATGATCCGTCTAGGATCCGAATTCCTCAGGCTACCATTCCTTCTCCAGTTGCAGAGCAAGCAGTAGTGCTTGCACCACTAGTATAGGGTCCTCCTCCCAAGTCAATGAACAAATTAAAGACTGAGGGGCTGAGGACGATTATTAAGGAAAATCGTATGTCCACGAATGGAGTGATCGATAGGTACCCGGAGATAATGGATTGCCTGAAATCTCACAAGTTCCAAATCTTCACAAAACCCTATGGCCCGTATATTCCAAGTTGGGTTGGGGAGTTCTACAGCACATACAGTGCATTGATACCACAAAGGAAGAAGCAGTCAACAACATTCAAATATGTTGACTATGTAATTGTCCAAGGAAGAAAGGTCAAGTGTGACAATATCGCTAATAATGCTATCTTAGATTGTCCTGATGACACTGATGATGACTGCCAGCTTATGATTAGGAATACAACGCTGGAAAACATGAAGAAGTGGTTGGCTCCACTGATATCAGACGACACTCCTAAGTGGCTTGAGATTGGGGCAGTTATTGAAAAGAAGGACCTCAACGTGGTGGCACGGTATTGGTTTGGGTTCATCACTAGCACGATCATGCCATCCCAAAATGAGTCTATTCTCCGACATGTCAAAGCAGCATGTTTAGGTTTTATTCTTGATGAGACTCGGCTAAATTTGGGGATGATCATTACTTCAGAAATTCTCATGCGGGCAAAGCAGCGCCATACCTCACTTCCATTCCCAATATTGATCACTGAGCTATGCAGAAGGGCTCGGGTACCTATATACGCAAAGAAGGATATGGAATTGATGCCCACATCCTCCACTGATATCCGGAGAATTGAGGCTGAATATTTAAAGGACCAGGTTGAAAAGAAGAAGAAGGAGGCCTCGATGGATAAATCCACAGTTGCGGACACAGACTCCCTACCTGCAGAGGCATCTCTGCCTACTACGGACCCTGGGCCTTCAGGTAACTGCTACTCTTTCTGACACTCCAGGTTCTTCTACTGCTGCATTTCCTCCTAGACATGTTGCTATTGTTGTCTCCTGGACCCCGATCACTCAGGCTTCATTACTCTAGATAGGGAAACTTGCTCATTCTGCCGATCATCGGGCATCCAGGCTAGAGACCTCCATTCCAAGCATGATTCAAACATCCCTGGTTGATGTTGTGACACCATTGAGCGCTACCATTGATGCCCTCGCGGCTAGGATAGAGGTGTGTGAGCGTGACCAAGGGGCCACAAAGGAGGTGACGGCGTTAAAGGCCACTATTGCTACTTTGAGGAGTGATGTGGATCTATTAAAGTCCACCGATATGTCCATAATCTTCGGGACAATGGAGATCCCAGATGTACCAATTATTCCTCCGGCTACCACCGGAGATGAGATTAGAGAGATGAGACAGCTGATCGCGAATTTGAGGTGAAAACGGATGAGGAAATGATAGAGGTTGTTGAGAAGGCTTCATATGAGGGCCTAAATGAAACTGAGGAGGCCATGGTAGATGCAGTTGTGCAGGCCTCTTTGGCGGATACATCCTTAGCTGGTCCTAGCACAAGTATTGTCCCTTCTAAGGTAACCCCGGGCACTGATGCTCAAGTCTAGACTAATGCATCGGGCACTGATGCCCAGACAAACAGAGCGACTGAGTAGACAGGATCCCTTCTTTACCTCCCTCTCTGTCTTAATTTTATTTTTAACTGTTGGATAATTTTGTTTGCATTTGAAGAAAAATGTTTTTAATTGTGGTGGGGTGATGTCCACCTTTTGCAACCTAATTGATGTTTTGTTTATATATTTGGGCTTTGAGCTGAAATTGTGTCTTTTTCACTAATTTTTGTGGAAGGTTTGAGCTTGTATCTCACTATTTATAATTGTAAATGATTTTTGACCCTTTCGGAAAAAAAATTGCCACCTCTTGTTGTGTTGAATATGGGTGTTCTTTTGCAAATTTGAGTATCGTTTTTTATCAATACCGATGACTTGAATAGTGCTTATAATTGAACAAACATGAATGTTAACTCTTTGCATCTCGTTGTTACTAGTCAAGTACCGGATTGAGTCTCTTGTGATGAGCTTTGCACACTAGCGAAAGTGTAGAGTCTTGTTTTGATAGTGGTGTCGATGCCTTGTGTGTGATGAGCTTACCATGAACCATGTATAATGACACCTAGAATTTTCCCCGTTAGTCCGGTTAACAAAGTGAAGCAATTTCTTGAGATGATCTTAGGTAACTTTAAAGAGTGTGAACCAATTTGACATTATACCTCTTTTTGTGGCCTACCTTGTGAGTGTGTGAACTCCTTTCAAGCACCCCTTGAGCCTTACCCTTTTCTTGGAAGAAACTTGATGAAAGCTTAACCTTTCTTGATCCATTACCCATAATTCTCATGATTTGTGACATGTTTGAATAGCCAACTTAGGCCAAAAGCCTAAGTTGGGGGTGTGGTAAAAAGAAAAGGTGAATCAAGAAAATACAAAGAAGTCCCTTTTGCCCATGTTTTGAGAAAAATGGAACCTCTCCATATAAAAAAAAAAGAAAAGAATGAAAAATAAAAAGAAAGAAAAGTTGTGGAATAAAGTTGTGAGAATACAAAGAGATTGGGATTTCCAACAGTCCATGGAAGCAGAATAAAGGGTGACTTTGAGCTTGAATGAAAATGATGAAGAAAAGGGAAGAAGGTGTTGTTCACATCACATTTCATGAGGATTACAGCCTATGAGCCTAAATGACCATACATTTGCACTCAGTCCCATTATAAGCCTTAAAAAGACTTTTTTGATCTTGAATGAGCTGAAACAAAAGTCGATTGGAAAATAAGGGTAAACTTATGGGTGAAAATCATACATTGTGTTCATCTTTGTGAGTGTGAGCGTTGCATTTGATTCCGAAAATTTAAATTGTTAAATCATTGTGTGAGAATATGGAATCATTCTTTGTGTGAGGGCATTTGATCACCTTTGTTGAGCTTGAACTTGCATTTGAAGCAAGTAATGTGAGATTGAGATTCTTTGGTAATGGTGAGTCACAACTTGAATCTTTGAGTGTACAATTGATCATTGCATGAGTAAGTTGATTTTTCTTGTGTGCATTCATGATTGAGTCTTGTGTAGCACCGTTTGAGACATCCTTTTTGAACTGCTGAACTTGAGTTTTACTTGAGGAAAAGCAAAAGTTTAAGTTGGGGAGTTGATGAGTCCACGATTTAGACTCATTTAGGGCTCTATTTTAATAGATTTAGTGTCCTCAAATCATAGTTTGTCTCAATAACTGATGTAAATCCTTGAATTTTAGGTATTTGGACTTCGGGACAGCATGGACACTATTAAGCAAGAAGGAACAAGGCAGCTAAAAGAACGAAGAAATGAAGGCCTGAGGATTGCCCAACCCATTAGGCGAGTCGCTGAATGGCCTTGGTCTCGCCTAATATTCCAGTGTTCCTTTGCCCTAAAGGAGAAGATCTAGTCGGCGAGATAAAGGAGCAGTCGGTGTGTCGCCAAACAGTTCCGCGATGTAGTGCTTTATCGCCCAAAGGTACAAGGCCTCAAGGATGTGAAGGCAAAAGCAGAACGACGATACTAATGATCAAAGGGCGGATCGCCGAGTGGATTGGATATCCTGACTTACTGTGCCGAGTGATCCTTCGTAACACACTTTTTGACAACTATAAATACTTGTTTGAATTTTTAGTTTAGTATCAGTTTATGTAATCAGAAACCATTTTTAGAGTTATTCTGTTTTTAGAACTTGGTTTTTGGAGAAATTTTCCTTAGCTTTGGAGATTTTGAAGATTCCCATTTCGAAGAAATTGGAAGTGGGTATTGAAGAATCTTCATTTTAAATGTTTGTAAAGATCATATCAATCGTACCCAATTGATGGAAACACATTTCGGTTTCAACTATCTTTTTACTGTGTCTATGTAAAACCCCAATTCTTGGGGTGTGATTATGTGATTATGGGTTGAATTAATTGTTGGGTATTGCTAATTGATTATTTATTCGTTGTTTAAAAGTGATTTCATTCAGTAATTGTAGTTGAATTTAATGGGTTGTAGTTGCAAATACAATCTTAACTTCGTGTTTTTGGCTTGCTCGAGAGAGAGGTCGTAAAACCAAAATTATTGAATCGATGGTCTATGGGTATTGGGCTGACATGGGTACAATTCGAGAGAGTGAATCCTAAACCCTTTCCCACACGTTCAGCTCGAGAGAGTGAATGAACTATAGCAAAGGCTGTTCTTCATTGCGGCTTATTGGTGTTCGAGAGAAACCAATTCGATTTGGGTAAATTGTTCAAGAGAAAGTTTACCCCCACTAAAGTCTAGCTTATTCATTGATTTACAGCGGTTTACTATTAATTGCAATTATCCGGTTGTTTACCTTAGCCCATTATCCTATCACATCCCAAGAATTCCGTCTCCATATTCGTATTTTCATGTTAATTGTTGTTTTTAGTTGCTAGATGACTAGACACTCCCCCCCCCCCCTCTCCCCCTTTGATACTTGACACTTGTGTCACCCTTTAAT